>OVBI01000148.1:0-109103 GCA_900406495.1 Sisymbrium altissimum
TACCAAATCCTTTTCCAGACTTGGTGCCGCAAAGATCACACTGCCACATATCCTGCAAACAAAATGAGAGCATTCATGTTAGACATATGGTAACACCAATATCATACAAAGATCAGAACACACGCAGCTAGGAAAAGACTGACCGGAGCTGCCTGTGGAAACATGCCAAGCGCATGGTGCCCAGCGCTTTCGTACTGTGACAAGCACAACCTTTGCTTTGCACGAGGTGAGAAGTATTCAGCCACAAACTTCCTCCAATAGGTAATGCAATTTTCCTACAAAAAGGTATCAGACTATCAGTGATGGAAGGAGAATTTTAATACATGTGATGAAATCGCTTAGAGTCCATAGATTTGTATTAGCTTACAGCAGGTCGTTGCTGTAGATGATACAAGTACATCATCAATTTCCGAGCACACACGCCAACTTCATAAGGACGTAAATTAGGAGGGATCTGTTGAGTGCCTTGTTGCTGTAATTGCTGCCTCAACTGCTGTTGTTGTTGAAGTTGGAGCCTTTGAGACGGTGACATAGATTGAAGAATCTGCTGCTGTTGCCTCAGTCTCTGCTGGTGAGCCATAGCTTGCAACTGGGAATTCCTCCCCGTGAGGTCCTGACGCTGGATCAACTGCTGTAGAAACTGCTGCTGCAACATGTCCTCTTGCTTCACTTCTAACCTGGGCTTCTTATCCACATGGGAATAGTTGTTTTCCCTCATTGGAACCGAGCCTTGTCCTGCTTGCTGTTGTAGCTGCTGCTGCTGAGACAAGTGCTGCATTGAAGCAGACCCATCGAGAACCAAAGAACCGGGAATGTTAATGTTACTCGAAGGGAAGGACATTGGTGATGTTGGGATACGCATATTATTGATGCCACTACCCCTCTGCATATTTAGAGCTTCAGGACCAACAGCATCGGTCAATGAGAAACTCGATTCGATAGCTCCTGAGACGGCTGCTGGTTTGTTCATGCCCCAGGAGAGCGGAGAGCAGAGGAATGACAAGCTCAAGCTTGAGACTTGAAACAGTCCTCTGAGAACCAAACAAGAGAATCTGAGCCAATAACAACACCAAATGGATCCTAAGCGCCTATGCTCTAAGCCCAAATCTTATCAAAATGAGATTTGTGTCGGAAATACAACTGTCAGGATCCAAGAATTACGGTGATAGAGTATTCAGTGGTCAAAATCTGAAGGAAATTGAAAACCAAATCAGCAACTCAAATACTATACAAATCGGAAAAGGAGAAGGTATAAACACTAACAAGCAAATAAGACTATTGATGCAAACACAGAAGAAAAAGGAAAGACTAATTCTTTATTACACTGGAAAGCCCTAATTATCAAACTAGAGCAAATTGAGGTTTGAGCAGCATCGCATATTGAAAGCCTAAACTTACCAAAAATAAGAAACTCTGAATCGAATCGGCAACAAGTAGAGTACAGTGGCACGAATCCAAAAGAAGAAGTAGAGGGAGTAAACGAGAGATCAACGCTTTACAGCAGGAGGAGAAAATGTTCTCAGAGGAAGACGACCAATTTCGGTAATAACACTATTAAAAAAAAAATTTATTTGTTACAAATATTTTTTTTTCTTACGAAACAAAGAAAAAGATAGAACCAACCTACCAAAAAGACGCGTTTATAACATAATAACATAGTAAAAACTAGGCACAGTAACAAAATACAGGTATATAAGGTAATTAGGTATATAAAGTAATTGTGACAGATTTTATTCAAAAAAAAAAATTAATTGTCACGATAACGAGCTTACACAAAATTGACAATAATTTATAAATAAAATAAATGAAAAGAAAAACAGGTCCTTCTTTGGTTTATCACCATAAATTCACCACCTTATTTTTTTTTCATAAATTAAGATTATTTTATTGAAATTTAAAAAATCTGGTAAAAAGTTTTTAGTGGTGCTTTCCAATTTTTTTTAATAAAGGCTGTCATTTATTAGGTTAATGAATTGGTGAAGTATCTCCAGAAATAAAACACCTCATATCTTCTTATTTTCTGTATATATAACCACAATTAAAAGATGTTACAGCTATTATGTTGATTTCATATAATAATAAAGCCGAATGAAAAGCACAACTTTAAATTTTAACCAAAATTTAAAGGAAATTGAAAACCAAATCAGCAATTTAGATAAATACTATGTAAATTGGAAAACGAGACAAATAAATTATCATGTAACACAGTAGAAGAAGGAAAGATTAATTCTTTATTACACTGAAAAGCCCTAATCATCAAATTAGAGCAAATTAGAACTAAGCTTTGAGCATCATTACATATGTGAAAGCATAAACTTAACAAAATAAGAAACTTTGAATCTAATTGGCAACCCAGCAAGTAGAGTGTCACATGAATCCCAAAAGTAGAAACTTAGTATAGGGTGTAAACAAAATGATTAACACTTTACAGCAGCATTGAGGACAAAGTGTTCTGAGAAGTTAACCAATTTTGACAATAATATTATTATAAAAAATAAAGCAAAGATTTTTGTTTGTCACAATTTTTTTTTTTAAACAAAGAGAAAAAATAACATCGACCTATTAAAAAATCGCGTTAATAATATAATAAAATACTAAAAACTAGGCACAATAACAAAATAAAGATATATAAAATAATTGTGATAGATTTTGTTCAGAAAAAAAAAATTATGACAGGTAACCAGTTTACACAAAATTAACAATAATTTATAAAGAAAATAAATGAAAAGAAAAACAGATCCTTTTTTGGTTTATCACCATAAATTCACCACTTTATATTTTTTCCACAAATTAAGATTATTTTATTGAGATTTTAAAAAGTCTGGCAAAAAAGTCTTTATTGATGCTTTCTAATTTTATTAATAAAGACTATCATTTATTAAGTTAATGAATTGGTGAAACATCTCCAGAAATAAAACACCTCATATCTTCTTATTTTCCTATATATAACCACAATTAGAAAATGTTACAGCTATTATATTGATTTCATATCACACTAAAAGAGGAATAAAAGCTACTAACTTTAAATTTTAACCAACCAAGTACATTCATATTTATTATTATAATGAAAGGAAAATTTGTAAGATAGAATACTATTACACATGTCCAATTATATTGTTTCATATCATTATTTTCCTTAATTAGTATTTTAAAATTAATTATCTTAATAAATTTTATAAATGTATTTTAAGAAATTAAAATAAAAATTTAATATCAAAAAGAAACAAAAATTTATAAAGATATTTGACATATTATATTATTAAAAAAACATGTCAAATTTTTAATAATTTTTTAATTTTATATTTTATGTATCATACGTAATATTTTTTTATAAATTCACTAATATCTAATAAATTTATTTTAATTTTTAATTTTTAATTTATTATTTTCATGCATTATATTTAAAAATTAGTTTACGTTACATTAGAAACTTCATATTTTTAAAAAAAGTTAAGAAAGATAGTGTTAAATAATTGTTATAAGATATATTTAGACAAGTTTATCATCCTTACTAAAATATTCACTATGTTACTAGGTAGCTGACTCATATCCTTTATTATTCCCTTTGCCTTCATATCTCCATTCTTTCTTCTACGGTTATATAAGACGAACTCACTGACAAGATCAAAATCACAAAAGAAAACAAAAGTCTTCATATCTCTCTTCCTTCTTCTATGGTTCTTAAAGATCAAACCCAGTAAGAAGATCAAAATCACAAAACAAAAGCTAAAACTAGTTATTAGGTAACTGGGCTTTTTAATTAGTGTCACAAAAAAAAAAGTTATTAGGTAGCTGCTTAATCTCCTTTATATCCTTATTGCCTTCATATCTTTCTTCCTTTTTCTATAATTGTAAATATCAGCCAAACCAATTGAGAGCTCTGATTTATTTTATATAGGTTACTGCTTTTGACATATTTAAATGCATATATACTTTTGTTCATAGATATGTTGTAAGATAGAAAACTCATTTGGAGATTCCCATCATATATATTAAGGTTTTCTTAAAAAGTTTTGTTTTATCACTTTATACTTTTATATGTTCATCGTTAGCAAATCTACACAATTTTTTTTTCCTGTGTAGAGATTTTCACACTTACCTTATGTATGACATATGTTCTAGATCAAATAAAACGATTAAGGTTATCTAAATGAAATCATCCACCTATGTTTTTTGTCTTTTTCTTTCGTTGATTTTTTTTAATAGAGAAATGTATTTCATTTGACAGTAATAAATCAGTTGAGGAATATCAACTTCTTAGTGTTTACTGGGGTTTTTAGAAAATTTTAATAATATCCTTTTTTTTTCTTTTCCTAATTATCAATTTATAAATAAAAGAACCAAAATCGTGTTATTCTTGTGTTGTATTATGCCAAAATTAATTGGATACATTAACTATCTTTTAAAAATTAGGGTTCCAGAATTGTTCTTATTTGTCAAATATTATTTAATTTGAAATCGGATAAAAAATTGTAGGAATTTTCCACAAGTTTTTTGGAATCCAATTGTCTTATTCCTTCAAATTTATACCCTAATAAGAATAAGTTTGGATTGTGTGGATTTATTGATTGAAAGTCTAAAAGCAAGCTGATTACACTCACTAATAAATAGAGCTAAACCACATTAACTGTTGACAAAAAACAAAAAAACACATTAACTGATTTTATACTATGTCACAAATTTCATATAGATTGTGTGGATTTATTGATTGAAAGGTCTGAAAGCAAGCTGATTACATTCACTAACAAATAGAGCTAAACCACATAAACTTCTTTATTGTTTATCGAGTACTAATTAACAGTATGCAATGTCTGACTTGTTGCAGAAAGGGAAAATGAATGAACAAGAAGGTGACTGTGATGTGTATCAAAATTTGGATGTTTTCTTGCCGTATACTGATGATAGCATGCCTATTGTGTTTGGTGATAATGACGACCAATACGGCGGATACGGACGAATAGACGTTACGCACACCCCTGATCAACAGATCCAAGAACTTGAAAAGTTTGTTCATTTTCTTAAATTACATGAGCCAACTTCCTATCAATTTTTTTTAGGTTGGAGGGACATTAATTGCTTTTTATTTTTCCTGTATTTCTTTCTGAGTGTAGTTTCTACAAGGAATGTCCTCATCCAACTGAGGAACAGAAGTTCGAACTTGGACGAAAGCTTAATCTGGAGACTAAGCAAGTCAGTTGTTGGTTTCAGAACGAGCGAACCGAAGCGAATGTAAGTTACATATAATATGTATACATCTGCGTGGTTGTCTTAATTTTTTTTCTATATTTGGACCGTACCGTAATGGACCATATTTTGTGCCCTATATTGGGAGACGTATATGTGCACTTTTTTGACCTCTCACATATCTTGAAAAACCGGACTTTATTTTGTAAGGAGGCAAATGAGGATCCCCATGATGAGAACATGATTCTTATACCAGAGAACGACCTAATGCGAGTAGAACAAGAGCAGCTCAAAGAATTATTGATGCCTTCTCCATGCATCAATTTTGATGGGCCAAGTAATTTCGGTGTGGTTAACAATGTGGTGCAACAACTTAGAGATGAAAGTGCTAAACTGGAGCAGGAAAGAGATCGGGCTAAAAGCCTCGTTAGAAATCCCATGCAATTGCCGGTTAGTCCATATGAAGAGCCTTCTTCTCCGTTAGTCATCCTCGATCTAGAAACAGATGCAACACCGACAGTTGAATCATTGCTAAACGATTTGTTGGTCAGCCCGTCCCAGATGCAGCCTTCGTCGCCTTCTTTAATAATCACCAATGCAGGAACCGATGCACCGATGGAGCTTGATTCGTTGCAGAATGACTTTTTGGTCAGCCCGGCTCTGACTTCTTCTCCTGTAGTGTTCTCTAATCCTGGAGAAGAGACATTACTGGAACTTGATTCGTCTTTGAACGATTTGTTGGACGGTGGTCCATCCGCAGCTGAACATTCTTCTTCCACAATGATTTCCAATCATGGAAGAGACTTACTAACGGCACTTGATCCAATGATGGACGAGAGGTCAAAGTTGTTGGGCAGTTCATCTGGCATACAACCAGTAAGAGCTGCGCTACTGGAACTTAATTCGGGTGGTGAAACTTCGATGATTAATAGACAATCACTTTTGCAACTTGCTACTATTGCTATGAATGAGTTGATTTTGCTGGGACAAACGAACAGTCCATTATGGAAAATAGACTCAAGCTCTAAAAGGGAAACATTGGACCATGGGAGGTATAGAAGTTTTTTCAAGAATGGTTTGGTGAAACCTCCTGGATATGTTATAGAGGCTTCTCGGGAAACGGGTTCAGTTCTCATGGATAGCTTGGCTCTGGTCAAGATTCTTACGACGGTAACAACCTCTGAACCACCCATCTATAGTGATAAATATTCAAATTGTTATATACCTACATATGTTTCAAAATCCTAATCATTTCTAGTCTTTGTTCTTTTTCTGGACAGAACAAATGGGTCGACCTGTTTTCGCCTATTGTATCTGTGGCATCAACCCAGAGACTGATACCTACCGGTTGTGGTGGACCTAGAAGTGGCTCACTTAGACTGGTAATATATGTTTTTGAATTATCTATAATATTAGTTAATACTCGAAGAAGAGTAGAAACACTAAAATATTTCAAATTGGTGATTCTATCAATTGGGCAGATTGAATCAGAATTTCAAGTTATTTCTCCGTTGGTGCCAAGGAGACAAGTAAAGTTTCTTAGATACTGCGAGATGATCAGAGATGGCGTATGGGTGGTTGTCGACTTTACTCCTATTCAAGAAAATCTGAATTTGTTGTCTGATGATGGTTCTAACCGCTTACCCTCAGGCGTTATCATAGAAGACTGTGCCAATGGTCACTCCAAGGTTACTTTTGAATCATGCTTGAGAAATCATAAATTTCGAACTCATAATGCAATTGATAAAATCTAATGTGAGTATAAATATAAATGATTACTATTAATTGTACGTATATTCACTTCGACATAGCACATATATTTGAAATGACAGGTGACATGGATTGAGCAAACCGAATACGACGAGAGCCAAATTCCTCCACTCTACCGGCTTTTGATTAGCTCTGGGATCGGGCTAGGTGCGAAGAGGTGGCTCACAACGCTGCAGAGATACTGCAAAAACCTCTCGACCCTTTCGAGTATCAACCTGGCTGAAGTTTACCAAGGTGACTCTTATTTAAAACCTGTTTCTTGAATGCTAACAATTGGAAGAGACTCGATGTAATGTTTTGGCAGATATTCGATATACTGACTAGATTATTTTGTAGACTTAAAATATAATTACAGCTATATGTTTATATAGTGTCACTATGGGTTTCCCCTTATCCTGATTGTGATATACGTTTTCGATGTAGGACTGTCTTCAAAAGTTGCAACTGAAATAGTGACGCTAGCTCAGCGTATGACTTTAAACTACTACTGGGGTATCACCGCCTCTGGGGCGGGTAAATGGAAGAGACCTTATGCAGAGAGTGAGAGACAAGACACGAGACTGATGACCCGAAAGAACGTCCTTTTGCGCGGTGAGCATGCCAGGATTGTGTTGAGTGCAGCCACTTCTTCTTGGCTCCTAGTGAGCAAGAAAACAATGTTTGATTTCCTCAGCAACCAAAGTTGTAGACACCAATGGGATATCTTGACCACTGATGTCACCTCCATCGAAGAAAAGATCAAGATTCAAAAGTCAATACTCCATGGGAACTACGTCTCTTTTCTTCAAATGGTGAGTTTCAAAATTAAATCTCTTCTTTCTTCTTTTCGTTGTTGAATATATGTGTCTTTTCACTTATAGTTTGCAAAAATGCAACAGGGTGATGGTTTATCAGTTCTGCAAGAGACGTGGAATGATGCATCTGGTGCATTGCTGGTGTATGCACCACTGGAAAAGGATTCAATGGAGAAGATCCTGAGAGGTGAAAATTCAGAGAACTTGCAGATTCTTTCTTCCGGATTTTCGATATTGCCAGACGGAGTAGGAGAGACTGATCCAGACGGAACTGGTGTAGGATGTCTATTGACACTTGGATATCAGTTCTTGGTTAACGCTAACCCGACTGCGGATGCGGATGTCGATCAAGGTTTTGTCAAAGAAGTTGATGACCTCATGGATCACACTCTCGACAGGATCAAATCCGCTTTATCTTTATATTCATAGATAATACTTCGCTTCTCCAGTTTCTGTTATTTGGTGTTGTTAAGCATGATTGAAACTTATCTCGACTTTCCTCCTTTTTTATATATATATCTTTTCAGCTTTAAATCGGATTAGTATATTTTCTCTAATTTTATGCATTTCTTTTACTCAAAAGCATTTTTTACCAAACACAAAATAGTCTCAAAACCACCCACAACACATTCAAGCTCTTCATCTAACTACACAAACAACAACATAAACCACCAATTATTAAACTCATTCCTGAATTTTATGTTCCGTTAAATTTAGTGTCTAGCGTTTTCTTGAAGCGTAGACACATGTTGGTCATTTGTTTGCAGGTACACATCTCGGCATTAGATATCTGCACAATCACCCCGTTCCAATGGAAAAGCGATGTTGGAGGATAAACAAATGTGAGAGAACAACGAAGTAATGAAAGATGCGAGCATCATTAGAAGGATATTCGTGTTTTATTTCCTCTTTCTTTTTCTGAAAGTCTCAATTCCGTTACAAAAACGAATAAAATAGAACGTTAGAACTTAGACCTTCTGTATAATCCACCACAGTAACAACAATTGGTTCATTTTTGTATCAACTAGAGGAAGAAGATGACTTCCCCCATGACATCGGATCCGCAGCACCGTCGGTTGTTTTCCTATCCAAGCTTTTGACACCTGGAGTGTTTTGTGATAATGTTACTTCGGATTTACCCGTTTTGGCGCCATCATCCACTTCCGCATCTTCACCATAGAAAGACCCAGAAGATCTCAGCTCCTTTACCATTCTAAACTCGTCATAGTGTGCCCGTCTATGTTCCTTGAAACTTCCGTTTTTCTCGTTCTCAGAATCTGCAGTGCACGAAAACAGAGATGAAGATATGATCTGATGATTGATGAAAGTACTAGTCAGCTTTTATCTGTTTATCTGGTTTTGCAAAAGAACCTTGTTCATTTTCATCCATTGGATCTGCGTCATCCTCTGACGAGCTCCAGCCACCAGAATCAGGTCTCTGGCTGGTGTTTTTACTGGACGAAGCTACATCATTCAGATAATTCCTTAGTTCTTCCGCACGATCATTTCATCAACACAGTTGTCAAACGATCTTCCTCTAGGAGACAGAGAACCTAATAAAACCAACCCAGTTGTTCAGAGATTAGCAAGGTCAGCACTCTTCCAACTAGACCGATAACAATTCAAATTAACCAACCAGAGAGAGAGAGTACTAAGAATCATTCCCCAACAGAGGAAGCCTACGATGAACAAAACACACTGCAGGTTACGTTTTTGTGTTTACTATATGCCAGAATGCCAAAAGCATATATGTATAAAAAAATCCAAAACAGTGTAAAGGACAAACTACCATCATCATCAATCATGGGGTGATACGGTGTCTTCGGTTCGGTAATCTTCTGCCTTACAGGTTTGTTGGATTCAATCTCCACTATATTGGCTTCATCCCATTGTACACGTCCCCTGCCATGGAATTTAACATAAAAGAGAGAATGTAAGTGTTGCAAATAGCTAAAGCAAACACAGGGACAATGTGCTGCAGGCCTGCAGCCTCAACTATATATATTAAACTTCATCACCTAAAAGCCATTGCCATTGTTTAGATGCCAATATATGAACATTAAGAATATATATATATACTTGACTCTTTTAGGTGAAAAGTGCAATCCAGAATTCTAAAAAAGAGTCCAACTACAAGACACAAGCTAGCAAGGAAAGTAGGAGAAGGAGAAACATACTTCATCTTGAGCTGATTATATGCTCTTTCAGGCTTTTGTCCAAGGCAAAATGTTATAGCTGACCTGATTGCAACATTAAAGAAAGATTACATGAAAGCCAACGCCACAGCTCAAAACCATCGATGCACCTAGATAAGCAGCTGTGGAAACCAAGAGACTAAAATAAACAAAACTGTGGAAACACTAATATGATTATGATTATAATTTGCAACTGATTATGGTCTACGATTCATACAGTGTCAGATTTTTTTTTTCCTATCAAAGATGAACACATGGGAACGACAGGTTTGCCTTACCTCTAAGAATCGGATCCTTTCTTCGGTTCCAGATTTTTTTTTTTCTTTCTTGGCCGAATTGTTCTCGCGGCAAAGAGAAATCTCATATTTACCCTCAAGGATCAATACCCGCTTTAATATGCTGCACGGTCTATAGCCGTCCATGCATTTGACTTTGACCATAATAGATTCTACATTTAGCAACGTGGAACTAAACTTATCCGTTAGATTCGACTAGTCCACGTTGACAGGATTGTGTGCGTTCTCCAATGTACGGGTAGTTTTGGATGTCAGTTTCTTTTTCTGGACAATAGAATGTCTTGTCTTTTGAAGAGACGGAAACATTCAGTGTTCTTCTCTGCAAGATAAAGATCAAAGCAGAAGAGACTATACACATTTGATTAATTATAGAGAAAAGCATTACAAAGCTGCTTAACTGAGAAGGCGTTTAGAGCAAACCCCAAAATGCAAAAAAAAACATCCCTCTTAACTCTATTTTCTTGTAGATTTACACATAATTAATCGCCAGTTTAATATCATAACTGCTTGCCTGCACATGAGTACAACCGACGCAGTAGATCAAAAACCATGCAGTTTATGTTGATGATGAAGTAGGTTAGTTTGATTTTGCCGACCTTGCTATCGATTCTTCTGCAATCTTCCAAGCATGACTTAAAAACTCGAACGATTTTGAAGGGTCCTCTTCAGAGAGAGCAAATCTCAGGTCTGCAAAGAAGTCACCAAAAGCAGGCATACATTCTTCGGCGCTCGCTGAATCTTCAGAGTCACAAAATTCTGGGTGTTCGTCATCAGCTCTTGCTTCTCCAGGTGGCTCCATGAGATGCTTTATGCTAGAAAGTGTAGTTCTCTCTCTTGCACGTACCTCAGCTTCCAAATTTGCAGCCATGGAAATGGCTCGATGTATACACGATGGAGGTATCTACAGTCATGCATAGATGTGTTATCAGATTCATGAGAGGGCCAATTCATCCAGATTTCAGTTTAAATGCGTTCTTAAAGCCGGTGTATGACGATATGAACCTTGTGTAAGCATCTGCATGTGAGGCATGTGAAAAAAGAGGGAGGGAGTTTACCTGAGCAAGCTGAGCAACCTTAAAACCAAAGCTCCTTCTGCAAAGACCACGCACAAGTTTATATAGGTAAGTCACATCATCATGATCAGAACCGCCATTATCCTTCGGTGATGTCAGATACGAGACATGGTATGTTCCAGCAGAACCTGGGAACCCGTTACTGATTTCAGCTATTTCAGGGTAATGCGTGACGAAAAGAACCAAACATCTCTTTTCTGCTAAGAGATGTTGTAACGTTGCATAGGCAATGGCTACACCGTCATGCGTGCTAGTGCCTCTTCCAAGCTCATCTATTATAACAAGCGAACGAGAAGAGCAAGTTCTGATTATCTGAGAGGCTTCACTTAACTCTTCTAGAAAGGTACTTCGACCATGCTGGATGCTGTCTGAAGCACCCATCCGAGTAAAAACACCATCAAGAACGTGCAGCTTGGCGAATGAAGCTGGTACAAAGGAACCAACCTGGGAAACCAAAGGGAATAAATAGAATCATTTAGGATTCAACATATTTAAGATAAGCTTGTACTGTAGATCTCCATGTTACCTGAGCCATTATGGAAATTAAAGCAACTTGACGGATATAGCAGCTCTTTCCTCCCATGTTAGGTCCAGTGATAATCTGGCAATATTCCCCTTCGGCATGCAAGCTTGTGTCATTTGGGACAAAGTTATCTTGTAATATAGTTTCCAAAACCTGGTAAGTTTTAGAAATGAAATGAACAAAAATTCCTAACTTAATTAGGCATAGGAAGAAAAAGAACAAGAACCGAGAGCAGATGCATACAGGATGACGACCAGACTGTATGTTTATCTCAACTGGTTCACAGTCATCCACAAACAAAGGACAGATATAGTTCTGCAGACGAAAAAAGAAGAAGAAAAGTTAAGAACTGAAAAGCAATTTATATTTTGGAATTTGTTCCTTTGGTATACCTTGTTTCTAGATAGAGTTGCAAGGGAGTGCAAACAGTCCAGCGCAGCAAGAGCTTGGACAGCGGCCCGAAAATCAGTATAGTATCTACCAAAACTTTTGAGAAAACTATCCCATGAAGCTCGGTTCACTATAGCAAGATGTTCAGTTGCTAGAGCTAGCTCGTCCAACCCAGCTATTATTTCTGGTGGATGATATCGTATAGTCTTTTTGGTGCTATTTACTTTCACCCAATTCATAGGAACCTTGGTATCAACGGGCACCTGTATCAGACAGAAATCATTAGCTTCAGATCAGAAACAAATGTCCAAAACTTTATAAGATATATTTATACATGGTAAAAAATAAGATATTAGGTTAAATGGCTGTGAATGATTTCTAGTGGAAATGTGCAGGAAAAGAAAGTGAGAACAGTAACACAAAAAAGCAAATTAACACAAGCTTCCTTTTTAAAACTTAATATCGTCTAGATACATGAAGATACTTTGGGGGTATCCATTTAGGTGCACTCTTGTGGTAAGAAATCATCATCTCAAAAACTACGAGTTCACTGGAGAGTACCTCTATCAAATGCGTGATCCCGGACACGTCAAGAAATTCTAAATTTCGATTTGCGAGCTTCTTGCGATATGAAACTATCGAGGAATCCAGCTTTTCCCTGACACCTGAAACTGCTTGGCGAGCTTCAGCAAGCTGTGCATAGTATATACAATTGAGTTATGAAACACAAAATCGCCACTAACCAATAGAATCATAAAAAAAGCAAATCGATGTTGACAAGCTTATGATGCACAAAACAGAACATATAGAGAGAAGCAGTAAACAGTACCGATTTTCAGACAAGAATTCAAACCTCAGGAAATTGGTCGCTGGAAGTGATTAGTATGTCGAGCAAGTCTCCTCGAATAGCACCTTCCTTATTCAGGGCAGAGAGAAGTTTTGCGGCATTGTCAACCACAGCAGGGGATGAAACAACACAAACTAATTTTCTCAAAAGAGAAGACCTCACGGTTGCGGATTGCACACTCCTCATTTCACAATCTTGCTTTATGCCAAGCCGTTGAAGTTGCTTCCCCGCAAGTAAAATAGCTTCGATAACTGCAATAAACTTTTCACCCAAAAAGTTAAGAACTCTCAGGCCTCAGGTGAGGAAGAGTGGTAAACAAAGAACTAAATTACAAAAATAGGGGTGGGAAGCAAAAATCGTATAATTCTTCAATACTTCTTGCTCTCCTCATGGTTTTCTTCCCTAAACAAGATAAAGAAGAACAAAAAAATGCCTTGGCCCGTTGAAAATTTATAGCTTTACATATGACTATCTATAAAATGAATATCATCCTGAGAAAAGAGTATAGATACTGAACAATTTCTGCCAGATGATAATACTATGAAGCAATTTTTTCTTCGACTAGATATCACAAAGATACCAATTTTCTTTATTGTTTGCCAACTTACTTCAGAAAGAGTTTTTATGATTAGACTTGATCAGTAAACATGAATGAGAGGCACATGTATAAGAGGGTGAAGGACAGGCCAAGTTTCACCTCTGTGGCTTTAGCAGTCCGATGAAAGATTCTTGTTATTCCACGTTGAATATCAGGTGATCTAGACAATGCTGTCAAGACTGAAGAGAGCACGAGGTAAAACTCAGGTGGTACAATTGTTCTCTCAGAACCTTCTTCATCCAACTTATCGCTCATTTGTGAAGAACTATGAGATCCCATGCATGCAGCAATCTCAGAAACAGCATCAAGGCGAGCAGATATCAAATTTCTGTCGTAAAGGGGATGAATCACCTGTTGAAATGAAAGTGCGCATTCGATCTTTATTAAACAATTCCGTATCACTTAACAAAAAGACCATGAAGACTCTGAGGACGATAGAAATCTATGTCCCTTCAAGAACAGAGAGATGCCAGTAAATTCTTATTTTTAATTTGACGAAAATGTAGTTTATCCTTCCACAGCAATGACTTACTGGATCTTCAGAACTCCAAAAGTTGAAACAATACCAGATATACAAAGCCCTTTTGTGGAAAAAAACTAAAAAGAAAAGAATATGTGTCTTACCCAGTGTCTAAGAAGCCTGGAACCATATACTGTAAGAGTGTGATTCATAGCATGGAATAAGGAGCCAGACTCCGATC
Source organism: Sisymbrium altissimum (assembly GCA_900406495.1). Lineage (NCBI taxonomy): Eukaryota > Viridiplantae > Streptophyta > Magnoliopsida > Brassicales > Brassicaceae > Sisymbrium > Sisymbrium altissimum. The sequence continues at coordinate 14,372 of OVBI01000148.1, forward strand.
CATCTGAGTTATTTCTCACAACCTGAAGATAGAGACAACTATTTGTTAAGGGAATCGGTGTTAGAGTACTAACTCAATTTATAATATTCACTGAACATCAGATTCTGACAGGCAAAAGCAAGCGGAGAGCACCTCCAATTGTTGCAGTGTATTGGCTGAGAGAGTCATCTCTGTGCTGCTTGACAAAGAGCGAATTGAAGCCCCTTGGAAAAGGATCCTTTCAAATCCAAACTGTTTGAGATGGCAAAGTGACAGGGCGAAGGCTTGAACAGTCAGACGTGGCATGTTCATAATTGTCTGCACCATCCACAAAGAAACAAATTAGCAGGAATTTCAGCAAGAAACTAATATTATTTAAATAAATAAAAACTCTACCTGAAAACTAAATGGGTTCATTAACAATTCGCGTTAGCAAAGCATCTTCAAAATAAAATAAAGTGCAAGTGTTTAGGAAATCAAATGTCATACATTAACTGTCAAGCCTTCTTCAGCAACCTCCACCTTGTTTTCTTTATTATCTGCTAGGTTTCTTGTACTGAGATCTTCATATAATGAAACTATCTCATCTACTGCACTACCATTGCGGAAACGATCCAATGAGGCACGTTCCACTCGAACGTTTGAGGTAGGTCCAGCATGTGCCAATAAAAACTGGCAAACAAAGACACCAAACGAACATCCATAAGTACATGTACGCACATCGACCAAGATCAGAAGTTCTAGTCTTCTAAACTAATCCATAGAGTAAATTTTCATACAGACAAAGATTCTTTTCAAACAGTTTGTCAAAAAAGAGCTCAAGTTGTTCAAAACTAATCATGCTTGAAAAAAAAAAAAGGTAACCTTCCACTCATACACCGATAAATATACCTTTTCAGTTTGCTGTGAAAGAGGCTGTCCAAGCAACAGCTCAGCAGGTGACAAGCTCAAAATCACAGCCTCTAACCCGCTCCTCATGAAATTATCATTGAACTCTCCATGAACAACTTCACCAGTTGAAATCTCAAAGCCAACAATGCCGACTCGAACATCAAAACTCGCTTCCAAACCACAACCTGTCGTCTCCGTGTCAACTCTCTCATCCACAACACAAACCAAGAAATTACTCTGTGAACCAAAACCTTCTTCACCAACGCAGCCGCTACTTATATCCTCAGCAGCTTCAAGCGTGGCTTTTGTGTATAAAGCCGATAGTCCACGGAAAAAAGGACCTGCCCGGTTGGCACCGTGGGACTTAATTGCTGCAGTTTCAGTCTGCTTCACCACACCAATCTTGTACCCTGCATTCACCAGCCTTCTCACATGAACATTCAATCTAAACGTTGGTATGCTCGCCGTCATGAAACTGTGATCCATATGAGCGTAAATACCCAAAACGCGTGCTGCGATCTCCGCGTCCTCTCCGAAGAATCTGTACCTGTAACCAACCTCCACCATCAAAACCACATCCGGGTACTTGCTCTTCAGCTCCACCACCTGCTGTTCTAACGGCGTGTACTTCCTCGACGATGGTGCGGGAACAGATTCCTCCGGTGGAGGTTCCAGAAATCTCTGGAGGAACCTTCTGTGTAAACTGGGATCCGGAGTGGGGTTTTGAGTGTGAGGAGACAGTTTCGGCTTCTTGGGTGACGCCGCGGCGAGGTGGTCGGAGAGAAGTTTACGTTTTGACGGAGAGAAGGCGACGGTGGCGGAAATCTTCGGCGGCGGCGTTGACGATTCGGTTACCGGATTCGGTTCCTGATTCGGCGGTGGTAAGGATTTTGGTTTGGGAGCGAAGAATCGAGAAATCACCTGCTGCTTTTGCTTGCCCATAATTGCTTCTTCGTCTTCTCCACCGTCTGTAACAGTAAGAGAAATGGAACTTGGTTGCCAATTTTGGCGCGCTTTCTTAGGTTGCTGCTCTGATACACTCTACACACAACTGTTGTTAGCAAAGTGACGAAGGCAGCGGTTTGGGGAGGTTCTTATGGGCCAGGCTTTAAATGGGCCTGTTTAAGAAATTATGGGCCATAGAATGGTTTTGATACGCCGTAAAGAAAATTCGAACACAGGGAGGGACTAACTCTAGAAGTTGGTAGTAGAGAGAGAGACGGTGTCATATTAAATTCTCCGTCGAGATTACACCTCTGTTGCCGTCGCCGCCGTTGATCCATAGATCGATACAGAGAGAGACGGGGGAAGAAAATTCCGACATTTTAGGCTAATTGGATCGCGGAGAGACAGAAAAAAAGACAGAGAGATGGCTATGTCTCAGGTGGTGAACACGTACCCCCTTTCGAACTACAGCTTCGGAACTAAAGAACCGAAGCTGGAGAAGGACACTTCCGTAGCCGACCGACTCGCTCGTATGAAAGTCAAGTAAGATTCCTTCTTTTTTGCTCTTTGTTTTCTTCCAGTAGCTACTGCTGGAGAAGATACCAGAATTATGAAAATAAAACCCTAGAAATCTCCAGCCTTTACATGTTTAGATCATGATCTTGCTGATTTCGTAAACGTTTTGAGAGTATTAGATGTCTTTCTGCTTACCTGTTTTCCCGCTACTACTGAATTTACTAGCTTCCCCGTCAAATTGTTTCGAGGGGAAACTCATAGTCAGCGGACAAAATGAGAGAATTTGTCCCTTGGGATCCTTTGATTTTATTTATTTTCTGGGTTTTTTCGCCTGATAAATATCATTATAACTCATTTGACCATTTTGCTCAATTAATCGGTTTCAAAAACTATAACTTTATACATGTATTGGTAGAAGAACTGGTAAGAAAGATCTGCTTTAGTGAGAAAAAAAATGCAGCTATAAAACATTTCATTTTTCCAGTGATTGATTTAAGAGGGGAACATGTATAGTACTGCACATGTTATAGAACACTTTTATTTTGTAAGTCTTTCCAAAGTCTTATCCATGGATAAGTTCGTCCAGAGTCTTATGTTGTAAACATGACATTCTTAGAGTCTGATTACTGAAGTGTCTCTCTTTCTTCTTTTCTTCATGGTATGTTGCAGCTATATGAAAGAGGGAATGAGGACTAGCGTTGAAGGGATTCTGCTGGTATGTGTTATCTGTTCCTTTTCCAGCTGTGAGCGTATGTTTTGCAATTTCCGTTTGACTCTACTTGTAACTGAGCTCCTCTGTAGTTTTATCTATGTTGTATCACCACCGGCTGTCTTAAAATCGGTGGAACCGCTATGTGGTTGTGAATTGTATTCTTTTATTGTCATGTAGATAATGCAACTGAAATGTCAACTTATCTCTAGTTTATCTGAGCGTTCTCTGTAGGCATGCGTTTACCCGTTGTATATTTAGAAACGTGCCATACATATGATATTGTGGATATTTGACTGAAAGCATCTACTTCCTTTTCTAGCTGTCATCTCTAACCAAATTTTGTGCTGTTTGAGTAACCTTATGTTCAGAAGAAGCTCTAATCACATTAAATGGATTAAACGGCACTTAGTAAAGTCACAAGCTTTATCTATCCAATCAACTTTTGGGAAAATTTTGCTATTTATTCTAGTCAGGTTTCGAACAACGCCATTTAACAGGCATATATTATGCCTCTTATTGTCTCGTTTCTTTCATTCTTGGCATGCGCCTTTCTTTTAAGTTTTCATGTTTGGCCATGTAGTATAACATCTATCACATCCTCATCTCTTCACATTTTCTTTAAAACAAATGTTAAATTTGCCATCCTAAAATTCACTCTTTTAAACGAATGATTGATGTCAAGTTAAGTGAATGATTGATTGATGTCAAGTCTAGAAATGAATGATTGATGTGAAGCCCAACCCTAGGATTCTTCTTGATACCTTTTGCTAATCAACCTTTCAGGTACAAGAACACAACCATCCTCATATACTTCTCCTGCAAATTGGTAACACATTCTGCAAACTTCCTGGTGGACGCCTGAAGCCTGGAGAAAATGGTATGCAGCAACCATCTGTTGTTAGTAGTTATACTCTTGTGATTTTCATTGTTGCTTCATTTTTGGGTGTACGATGTTATGTCTTGCAGAAGTTGAAGGCCTAAAAAGAAAGTTGACCAGTAAGCTTGGAGGCAATTCGGCTGCTCTTGTACCTGACTGGAAGGTACTATCCTGGTTTCTCTCTATTTTTTTGACTGATAATGACCAGATAGTTAGGTATAGGTAGGTGCCTTAAAACACTAGGTCGGTGTGGCGTGTGCTTTTGGTTGTTACACTGTAGCATGCTACTAATGAGTGATTCATAGAAGGAAACAAAGATAGGTCTGGTTTCTTTGCTAGAGATTGATATGCTTATTACATGAAAAAGAAGACTTTGCCATGAGTCCACACATGTCTGGTTGAGTTATATATATTGGCTCTGTCCCTGATCCATGGTTCGTCGATGTGCTTTTTTTTCCCTTTACCAGGTGGGAGAATGTGTTGCCACATGGTGGCGTCCAAACTTTGAAACCATGATGTACCCCTATTGCCCTCCTCACATCACGAAACCAAAGGTACTAAAAGAAAACACACAATGTAGCTTCACGACATTCCGCTTTTACTCTTCTCCTGCGTAGGTTTTCTTTATACTCCGTTTTGTGGTATGGCAGGAATGCAAGAGACTCTTCATTGTTCACTTGTCTGAGAAAGAGTACTTTGCAGTGCCCAAAAACTTGAAACTCTTGGCTGTCCCTTTGTTTGAACTCTACGACAATGTTCAGGTTTTGTTTTTTATATACTTCCAGATAAATCAATCTTTAGAAATGGGACTTACCCCAAAAATTCTGACCATATTATTCTTTTCCTGGAACAGAGATATGGACCAGTTATATCGACCATTCCGCAACAACTATCCAGATTCCATTTCAACATGATTAGTTCGTGATTCTACTCGGCGTTCAAGAACAAAGAAACCTGTCTGATGGTTAAGTTTCTTAGGCACGGTAGAGAGCTGTAGCTACCGGTTTAGAGATGATGAGTGTGGTTTTTTTACATTATAGACTTGTTCGGTTTATGAAGAACCGGTTCATTCAAGTTTCAGCACAAGAAGATTGTTGATCTCATTTATATCTATAAGCATTCGTCATTATATTTGACTAACGGCTGTCTTGTCTAACCGTGAAACATGTATTTCACTCTGTGTTAAATGATATTTCTATTTCGGTGCTATGTATGAAACACAAACGAGGCAATGTCAAAAATTTCTTTGTTGGATCAAATCTATCAAAAAAAGAGAATTTATCTTAGGTTCTCTTATTACCATACCACAAGGCCTCATTGGTCGAAGTATGAGAAGTTGTGTTCAGAGAGAATCTTAACTAATTACTCCTCACTATAATGATTAACGGAGACCGTGCAAATATACAATTCTCGAATGCCTAAGCGTTAGATTATGATAACATTAGATGTGGTCATTGGCGATTGGTTTGACGGCAAATTATGGTCAAGACAAGAGTACACTTTTGTTTTTTGCTTCCCTCTCAATTTCTCAGTTAATCGTTTTCAATAGGCATTTTTCACAGGCCTATAGAGCCAACAATTAAAAAACAAAATCAGAGTATTTCAAAATTAGGGACAGCTCATTCCGATCGGGACATAAGGAATTAAAATTGTAAAAGTAACAAATATTCCTCAAATAAATCTTATTACTCGTCCACTTGTCGGTGTAAATGTAATACTTTTTTGTTCTATTGTTAAGAAAGACAAAATTTGAGACGAAAAACTATAAAATATTTTCCTGCAAATAATAGGAACGCAATCACCACAAACATTTACAAAAATGTTGTCTAGCCAAATTAATGTTCAAAATTAATAAAGAAAAAAAAAACAAAGAAACATATCACGCAGATAAGCTTCAATATTATTTCAAGTTCTTGGTCTCGCAAATACAATCTGTCTACTTGCTATTGATGCTTTCCTAAAAGACACTATTTTAACAGATTGGATGATTCTCTACAATCATTATTTCATCATTCACAATCATTGAATTGAATCAGACTTATTCCATCCGGATTAACTGATTACGTTTCTAAACAAAATTTCATTTACTACTTCATCCGTAATCCAAATTAGAGAAGTTTGTCATGTTCTCTCTAATCCTTGCCCATATTTAGAGATTTTTGGGTATGAAGATGTTCTGTAAATTCGTAATATATATATCGTCCATTGCAATTTGTAAATCACATTGATATCTTATACTTTGTTCCACCAGCAAATAATTTCTCAAATACGACGGGACATATTACTGCTAATTTGTTTTTTGAGTTGAAAACCATAAATCTTAGCAATGTATCAATAATTTAAATTCATCTAAGTAGACTTTTGCTACACCTAATCTATCCTTACATATTCCATTAGGACTTTTATCCTCAATCCTTATACAAATGCATACAATACGAAACATGCATATAAATACGAAGTCACACATAAATATCCTAAATTTCATGTGGGTCTAACTATAATATATACAGGTCATTTGTCTTTTATTCTAAGCAGCCCCATTTGGTCATTTCTTAACACTAAGTATGTAGACTCTATCTGTCGACTTTTGGTGATATATATGCTCTCTAAATCATAATACTACATATGTTTTTTTTTCTTGTTTGATCAGAACAGCTTTAAGAATTAAGACGATAGAGAAATGGCGAAAACGAAATCTGGAGAGAGGCTAAAGCAGAGACAGAGAAAAGGGTTCTGGTCACCTGAAGAAGACGAGAAGCTAAGCAGATTCATCCTCTCTCATGGCCATTCCTGCTGGACAACTGTTCCCATCAAAGCTGGTCTCTCTTTTTAATCTTCTCTTTATTAATTAGTTCTTCTTCTCTCAACTTGATCATTAGTTAAGTTAGTCAATATTGATAATTTTTTGTTGGGATTGAATTTTAAAAGGGTTACAAAGGAATGGGAAGAGCTGCAGATTAAGATGGATCAATTACCTAAGGCCAGGGTTAAAGAGGGATATGATTAGTGTAGAAGAAGAAGAAATTATCTTGACGTGTCACTCTTCCCTGGGTAACAAGTAAGCATAACCCTAACTGAAACCTAACCTTATTTTTACGGCAGATGCTAAAGAGAACAGTTTTGGGTGTGAATAGGTGGTCGAAGATTGCGAAATACTTACCGGGAAGAACAGACAACGAGATAAAGAATTATTGGCATTCTCATTTAAAAAAGAGATGGGTCAAGTCTCAGAGCTCACAACACGTACCATCTGTTTCCTCGTCTTCTGAATCACGTGTTTCTTGTGGAAAAAGAAACCAGCAAACCTTGATCGATCACGTCATCTCCTTCCAGGGACTTCCAGAGAAGACATCTTCATCTCCATCACAAGAAAGCAACGGCAACAACAACTATCCATGTTCTCCTGAGGTTCCAAGGCTTTTCTTCTCCGAGTGGTTTTCTTCTTCAGATCCCAATTTTGATTATTCCTCTGATTTAATAGACTCCAAGCAGAACCAAGCTCCAATTATTGAAGGATCTGTCTCAAATTACGAAGAATTGGGTGATGTTGATCGGTTCCATTACAACGAAATGATGGTGAACAACAGCAACTGGACTCTCAATGATGTCGTGTTTGGTTCGAAGTGTCATAAGCAGGAGCATGAAATTGATAGAGAGGCCTCAGATTGTTATTTATTTTCTTCATCAACAACGACGTAAGTTACGTTAAAATGATGTAAATAAAATTTTATAAAGAAAAAGGAAAAGGTTGATGGTAAGACGTTAAAAGAATTGCTTTTTGTTGTTTTATAAATGAATTCCTATTAATGCTTCGAAACCAGTACCATTATCTCAGAAGAAAGATTACCTTGCAACTTACATTTTGTTCTTATATGCTCAAAAAACGGTTAACTAAACTTTATTAGAACGACAGTTATAAAAAGTGACTTACTCATAGCTAGCTATCATTTTTTGTTAAATGGCAAGATGAACAGATATAACAAAAATTGATTTAAAAGAACAACAACTTTATTGAAGTTTCTGGACACAAGAAGTTGCAAACTCGTAATCAGCGAAACCACAATACAGTTATTAACTACAAATACATCATATAAATATGATTGTTACAATAGTACAAGTGGCAATACAGATGTGCATGGAATGTAGAAAGTGTTTCATATAGCAGAATAGCTGAAGGTATCAGCATCATCAATGGAGGAGGACGGTGAAGGAGACTTGGCAGAAACAGTGAGTACCACAAAAGCACCAAATAGAATGGTGACAATGGCCGTGAAGTTCACAAGAAACGCTTCGGATCCGTACTTGTCAAGCCCTCCATTCTCCAGGAAAGTCAGCTTTTCCAGAAAGCCTAAAGCTGCGTTCCCAACCGCAAGTATATAAACAAATAGGCCGAGCATTGCGTGCCACGGAAGCAAACCGGCTCTCAGATTTGGTGACCCTCCTGGGAAGAAGAACACTATGAAGCTGTACACCCACTGCAAAGTTCAAAACTTTTGTGTTATATTTTCCTGTCCAGGAACAATGTACGACAGAAGGTAAAACGAAAACAAAATTTAAATAAAATTGAGTTTCTATGAACCGGATGGTCCAATAGCTATTAAAGTAGTGAGATCTATTCACCGATAGTAAGAAGTTCAGTTTCCTCTATTCAATGTTTTCTAGTTTTGCTTCAAGCCATGTTTTAGTCCTAACCGTGTTTTTGATGTTCCTAGTTGTTCTGTAAATAGACTTTTAGGGACAAGTCTTGCTCAGTCTGATACAGATTACAGAGAACTCATGAACATGTCTAACGGTGGTTCAGCGGCTGAACCAAATGGACCACTTATCAATAGGGAAATGATTACATGTTTAATAGGAAAATAATGGTATAAGACGCAAAAGGCCATGGCATTTACCTGGACGCCATAAAGAGAAATGACACCAATACCAATCCAGGAATGGAGGCTGTAGAGATTAGGGATTCCGCTTTCGTTGTGGTTCTTGAAGGCTGCGCAGATTCCCCAGATCCCGAGAGCCAGAGCAATGGCATGGAGAATAAGGTGGATCAACTTCTTCACTGGCTTCTCTAGCGGAAGCGCTTTGTAACTTATAATTGCTGCATTTCCAAATTCAAAACAGAGGTTTATGTAGTCTATTCTATAAAGGGATTGTCATCAACGGGACAAATCTAGATAGTAATACAACTTTGGTTTCATTGTTCAACAGATGCTGTTATTTTTTACCTTCTCCTCCCAAGATTATAAATCCGATGAGCATCAGAACAGGATGCAGCTGGATCACATAAAAAAGAAAACAGAAAGATCAGATAAAGAGGTATAAGAACACAAACACAGATTGTGAATAAGGTCGTGAAACAAAAGATTATAAGCTAATGCTACAATTTAAATGGCTAAACAAAATAGAACCGAACAGAAGTCCCGTTTGCGTCAAGGACTCCTCAAGTAATATCATGTTTATTTTGGATGTTATAATCTTTTCCTCTAAGCAACAATTGAACATAACAAAGGACTTTGACATAAGGTTAGAGCCAAAAGAGATTTCAATAACTTCATACCATCAATCAAACGTCAATTTAGACCAAACATCATCTTTAGTACATCCACACTCACACACTGGGGGAAAAGCTGAACACTAATGGATCGCAAGGCACATCACAGCAAAACTTTAAGCCAAGTACTTGGGACACACCAGATAATTATTGCTCCTAAAATCAGAGTTATCTGACTAGTGACTAACTATCGAAGACCCATTTTACAACTTATAGAATCAAGATAAAAGAAGAAAGAAGAAAGAGACTTCACCATCACAGAAAGTCACCCACTCAGAAAAAGTACTAAGGAATGGATAAGGATTAATAATTTGCAGACAAAGAAAAGATTCTGTATGAAATAACACACCAATCAGAGCAATGGTCAAGAGAAGGCAGAGAGTCAACGCAGACGTAAAAACGGAACAAAGAGGAGAGAGAGAGCTTAAAAGTAAAATTGAAAGGAGATCAAAGAAGCATACATTGAAGATGAGATTTTTGTTTTCAGCTTCCCAGGCCAATCCACCTCTGTAGCTGATATTCCAAACCAGCACCATAATCGCCGCGATTACCGCGAACGCGTGCGCCACAAACGTCACCGCCATCGCGTTTATCCCGACAGCCATATCTTCTGTTACTTGTTCTTTCTTTCTTGTCGTTTTCCTCCTCTTCTCCTTCGTGTCCGACTAATCTCTCGATGATTTGGGAACCAAAAAGCTTGATTTGAACCTCTCAGATGAACACAGATAAACCAACACGTGGTCCACGCGATCCCTTTCGATTTTATTATATGCAGACTAGTAAAATGTCATGGTAGTTATTGGAGAATTGTATTAACAAATAAAATTTTGCCACGTGGATGTTGTAGTAGCTGCAGCTAACCCCGCGCTTTCGTGTATGTTCTTCTACCACTGACGGTAACTGACCGCATCGTAAAGACGGTATAGAGCATACTGGATCTTGTTTCAGGCCCAAATATACATTTCGAAATGGGCTAAGCCCGAACCTTTATGTGAACTAACTTCTTGAAGAAGTTACGTCGACAATACTTCCCGGATAATGATTACACTCCAAAAAAAGCCACGTACACAATCAAGGTCAGCTACGTGGCAATACACGACACATGGCAGTCTCTAACAGAAATACAGAGGACACAGCCATCCAGAGGTGGTTCGGCTATGCGTCTGCGTTCTCTCTCTCTTTCTCAGCTCTGTATAAAGCTTTGAGGAAGCTCCCCACATTTCACCGGATCTATTTGGTTGCAGAGAGAATTGGATAATGAGTTCGCAAGCGCAGTTACAACGCACTCATGGTCATCATCAAACAGAGGAACCAATTAGGATTCACCATCCAGGTATGTCAAACTGAATTCTAATTTTCAGCAACATTAGTGTTAAACTTAAAGAATGTTTTCTATGTGTTTGGATGCAGAGGAAGAAGGGCATCATGAGAAAGGACCATCAAAAGTTCTGAAGAAAGTGAAGGAGAAGGCAAAAAAGATAAAGAATGTTCTTACTAAACATGGACATAGTCAAGGTCATGAGCACGATCGCGGAGAACAACACATCCCCGACGATCACGATCTAGACGAGGAAGACGATGAAGATTACGACGTAGGCCAACAAGTCCACGGCGGTGCACCAGGTTTGTCCGTCCCTTACTTCACTTTAATCTCTATATTCTTCCCAAAAAGGCAGTCAATGTTTTGGTATTTACCGGTTTACTGGATTCGTCTCGGCAGCACGAGGAAAAGCACATCACATTCCGGACCCGACGAAGGACGAGATAGTTCCTCCAGGCACCAAATTTTTCCCAGTCGTGTCCTCTTCCCACACTAAACCTTCAGAGCCAAGCAGAGGAGTGGCACCATTACGAGGTTACAATGCCTCTCACGGCCACGAAGCTGTGTCTCATCCTGTAAGACCCTCCGGTGTATCAGGAAAAGAAGAGAAAAGGGGCGTTGCTACGTTGACGCCGCATAATACGCCCGTGTCTTTGCTCCCCGCGACAGAAGACGTTACGAGAACGTTTGTTCCTGGTGAACATCGTAAGGTCAATATCGAGAGACCCAGAGGATTGGAGGAAGATCCGGCTGCTCCAGGTAAAGGGACCGGAGCTCTTGGAGAAATGTCGAATTATCAGTCCAAAGTCACTGATCCGACCGGAAGAGGTAACAACTTTACTCCTACATGTTGATTCTGGTATAGGGTTTCAGCTCTTTTGATCCGTGTCGTTTCTGTATATTAGCGGGTGGAGAAATTGGAGCAGCACCGACTGTCGCAGCTCTTGGGAGGAGGAAAGGGACAGGTGAAGATGATCAAATAGGGCTTGGAAGAGACCTTCCGGTGAGAAGCCACGGGTTTGATTTAAAATCAGGACCTGAAATGGGGAAGCACTTGCCCGCGAGAAACTATAGATCAGGAGTGGAGAAATGTCCAACGACCAGCCATGAAATTGATGTGAAATCAGCTGGAACTCACGGTATTCGGAATCCTGAGGGGTTTGGTTTTAAAGACCAACAGAAGGGAGATGAAACGCATCAGCCGAATCAGAGCAGCTACACTGATAAAATCGCATCAGTGACTTCGGTCGTAGCTGATAAAGCTGCAGCGGCGAAGAACACCGTCGCATCGAAGCTTGGTTACTCCGGGGAAGGCGGACATGAGAGCCGTGTAGGAGGAGCAGAAACTCCGAGCTCCGGTGACGGATACGGGACTAAGGTTGCGTCCGTGGTGACACCAGTTTACGAGAAGGTCAAAGAAACAGGAGCTAGCGTGATGACGAAGTTACCTTTCTCCGGCGGCGGAACCGGTACGGAGACGGAGATCCAGCAAGGACAAGACAAGGGCGTCTCGGCCAAAGAATATATAACGGAGAAACTGAGTCCGGGAGAGGAGGACAAGGCTTTGTCGGAGGTGGTGGCCGAGAAACTTCATCTCGGAGGAGAGACGAATGCGCCGGCAAAGAAGGGGACAGTGACACAGTCGGAGGAGGTGGAGAAAAGGCTAGGAGGATTCTCTGATCCGAAATCAGAAGGAGCGATGAAACACGGGGAAGCAGCTGCAGGGGAAGGCGAAGGAGGGATGGTGGAGAAGCTGAAAGGAGCTGTTACTTCATGGATCTCTGGTACTACGGAGGAAGTGGTGCAAAAGTCGACAGAATCTGTGCAAGACTCTACCCAGTCAGTCGGCGCCACCGTTGGTAAACGCCATACTTTCTTTTAATTCTTCCCTTTAAAATCGCGTTTCCAGATCTAGTGGTTGTATAGTAATGACTATTGGTGTTTGTTTTGTGATGGTGATTTAGGGAATATGGGATTTTCCGGTACGGGAGCAGATGGAGCGGGCCAACGCAGCGGTGACAAGAAGGGCTCTGTGCCTGTGCAGAAGAGATTCCAAGAATCTGGAAATTGAAATTTGCTTCTTCGTTTAAAAATGTAATGGTTTTTTGTTCATGCGATCATAGTTTCTATGTCAATGTGTGTGTAGTTTGATCCATGGCTTGGTTTGCTGTCATGTAAAAAAATATATATGGTACAAGTTGGGTTAATAATTACTATATAACACTATCTAAACTACCTTTCGTCTACTGTTTGGCTAGGACATAAATACGAGTTGCATTGTTTTTGTCGTCTATTGTTTGGTTAGACCAAAATGGGGGAGAGAGTGGCCAGATAGAGTAAAAAATACGTCGACAGCAGGGTTCGAACCTGCGCGGGCGAAGCCCAACAGATTTCAAGTCTGTCTCCTTAACCACTCGGACATATCGACATTCTGTTAGGAAATGGCGAGAGAGTAGTTTTTTACTCGTAATTGTAGAAGTTGCACCACAATCTTTGTTTGAGAAGTTAAACTTTCGACTTCTCCGAAACGGGAGTATAAAAGCCAATTATATTTTCATAACAAAATGTTTACAAAGAGTAGTGAAAAATGAAGGGAGACGATTAAGAATTCAGTTCTTAAACCAAGGAAATTACAGAACATTGAAAATGTTTTAAATTTTCTTTTTGGGAATATCATAGATACGAAAGATGATATATCGATGCTTCATGAGTACAACGAAAATATCTAGAGAGCTCGGCTTTTGATAATGTCGAAGCTCATCTCGCTAGGATCAGTGGCTTGCAACTCCACCTGAATGCCGTCCAATTCTCTCTTGAATCTATCCTTAGAGCTCGCGTACACCATCTTCATCCTCACTCTAGATGAATCCGGCGACCTGCCATGCATCATCATCCAACAAGCCCAAATACAAAGGCACACTTAATTCAAATTATTGAAACAAAATCAAAGTCTGGTACATATATATATATATACGTGGGAAAATTAAAGTATAAGAAGGGTAGGACTAGGATTATTAATATTAACAGGTATTCATCATCTAGTTGGTTTAGCGAGTTTGTATATAAGGCGAGTCGACGGACTCGTTCATGACATTAACGTTGAAGATAATAAGGCTACATGGTGTACATGTTCTAACGTTTCAACTCAACAAGGCTTATAGTTTATAATAAGATAAGATATAGTAAAACTGAATTAAAATATCAAGTAAGAAAGATTAGAATATCGTCGTACCAGGCGATGAAGAAGATTTTGCTCTTCTGGCAATTTTCATTGGTGGTAAAATCGAAATCGAAGACCGCATAGCGGCACTCGTTGGCAGGAAGGGAAGCGCTGAAATCATCGTAAGTCTCCTCTGGATTTCCTAACTTTTCCACCACCACTTGCTGCCCGTCTATCCTGAATATTATGAACCGATAGTTTCTTTTCGATTTTAGCTCCAAAAACTTCAGCTTGCACTCGTCCTCCACTGCCATCCCCGACGCCGCGTTCGCCTTTTCAATCAATCACGTCATCCACATCCATCACCATTAATATAACGCCATAACATCATATGTAAAAAGATTGCATTTTTCGTATACTTTTATAGTTTAAGTTTCTGGTCTCATTATTAATATATATGCTACATTAGTTCTAATTGTGAATTAAAACGAGATAAACTATATGCAAACAAATGAGAAACACGTCAATAACATGGTGAAATCGAGAAATCGACATCTAACATGATTAGACAATTACTGCATCTAGAATCCATATTTTAAAAATTTAAGTCTACGTACGCATATATTTTCGTAATCAGATGTTCGGCTGATCCTAAGTCTAAAATTCGGAATAAAATTAAATCACATCGATTGCCTGCTAGCTATAGGCCATTGTTTATAAACAACAATCCTACAAATTACTACAAAAGGAAGAGAAGACAAACCATTGCTTTTGTTGTTTAGCTTCTATGGTAAGGCTTGAGGAATATAGATTTGTTGTTTTGTATGAATATTGATTGTCCTCTGGAAAAGAGGAAAATGGGAATGGAATTTGGGAGGCGAATTAAGGTAGAGGATAATGCTTAATTGGTTTGTGGAAGAGAGGATCGAGACGAACTCGGACAACCCAAAGGCTCTTATTTATTATGTTTAATATTGGTCTCTGATCTGTTATTTGTGATAAGGCGATACACTGTTTTTCTTTTTTCCAAACCTTAAAATTAGCTTAACCATCCCTTCTTTCAAGGTATTTTCCACTCTATTTTTAGCATCTATCTGTGTACACCATGCATACATTCATACGCATGCATGCATACATGATTCATTATCTGCATGCGTGGAATCCAATTGCAATCTCTTTTTGTCAACTTAAGGCAGCTCGTTCAGCATTATTGTCCACGTGACATTTGTTTTGTTATTGTTCACGCGCTTTTGATCGCTAGGTTGAATCATATTTGCTCATTTCTTCCACCTTTTGTATTCTTCTTGTTTTTCAACTTTTATACAATGCAATGCATGTATAGCATTAGTGCCTATGAACACACTATTATACCCTGGAAAACATACAACTCTTCCTAAAAAAATTAATTGAAATTTGACATTTTCCGGGTTATCTACAACTCTTTAGCTAAAAAAATTAATGCAAGACTCACTTCATATAACTCACCATGGTAATTGTCAGAAACTTACAACTTTTTGTTTAGCTAAACAATTCAAGTTCTGACTCAAAAACTACTTCCACAAATTACATTAGTCATATCCTAAACTCAAATTTCGTCAATAAAATACATTCACTTACCGTCGAAAGTTATTATATTTCGGCATTTGCCAATGGTAATTTTGTAATTTCGTTTAGTATAGGGTAAATTTAGAATATATGATAGTTGTATAAGGTTATCTTTCCAATATTTCCAAACATATAAAGTCACAACTACTTAAACGACGTCGCCGCATCGTCGTGTTCATCGGATTGTCGTCAGCTGAATTTCGGAAACAGATATTCATTCATATATGCGCTATGTTACCAGTGCCACTGGAGGAGCAATGGCATCCCTTAGCCAAATCTTCCTTACTCTGATGATTATGTCTTCTTACTCTTCTCCTTTCTGTTCCGGTGGAAGGTGCGTTTCGAAATCCCTCATTTAGCTCCGATCCTTTGGATTCTTCGAATTGGTGATTAGCATTTTCGATCGCAATTTCACTCGGAACCTGAATGTAAATAGGCTTTGTGAGAATGTTCATCACATCACAGTTTCGTTACTGTCCCTGTATATCAAATTTTTTTTATTCTTATTAATTACTGCAGTCGGAAGGAACTCCGAGATAAAGACAATAAGGGTGAGAGTTATACACAGTCGAGTTATGTTTTTGGATCTAAATCTGTGGACCCGAGACGTGTTCTTCAACTTTCATGGCAACCAAGGTCAGGTACTTTTTATGGATATCTTCTTCAAGGGATTAAGTTACACACAGACAATCTACATATAGGATTTTTCTAGCTTTGTAGCTTAGTTACATGGAAGATCAAGTTTGCAACTTGCAAGAGTTATTTATATATGTTTTCCTGTTTTGACATGTGGTGTGTCTGAATCTATTTGGTATGCACAGGGTCTTTCTTTACCGTGGATTCTTGTCAGAGGAAGAGTGTGATCATCTCATATCTCTGGTAATTTCCAAACTTCCTTCCGGTTTGTTGTGATATACTGATACATTGTTCTTTGTGTAAGTGTTACTGCTTTTCTGTAGAAAAAGGAAGCTTCAGAGGTTAAGTTAGGGGATGCTGATGTGAAAACGCAACTTGCAAGTTCTGAGTACGTCTTAGATGTGCCGGTAAGTTCTTAGTTTTCTTGAAGTTTGCAGATACACAAGCTTGATCAAGTAAGCTTTTTTCAAGTAACCACTATGACGATAAGTGTTCTTGAAGTAGATTCTAAGATATGTGCTTGTAGTCTATCTGTGACACAAAAGTCATTATCTTTTTTCATACATCCTCAACGGAGATATGAATGGCCATAACAATGTTCTGTTCTTATTTTGGTATAATTTTGGATAAACTAGGATCCGATAGTTGCTGGAATTGAAGAAAGAATTTCTGCGTGGACTTTCCTCCCAAGAGGTATTAAGTACCTTTACTTGTCTTGGTTTTCAATCTATGGAGACTATTTGATTGCCCTTGGAAACCCTCTTTTCTTGAGTTAGGTTTGTAATCTCTTTCTTCTTGGCCAAGCTTGTGTTTCTCATTTGATGCACATCTTTCAGAAATCAGCAGTCCGATCAAGGTAAGAAGTTACACCTCGGAGAAATCAGGCAAGAAGTTGGATTATTTTGGAGAAGAATCTAGCTCGGTATCGCATGAATCTTTGTTGGCAACCGTCATTCTCTACGTTTCAAACACAACTCAAGGCGGAGAGCTTCTCTTTCCAAATTCAGAGGTCAGTTAAAAACAAATACGATTCAACATTGTCTGAATGTATATAACCTGAGACGCAAAAGGAGTCTATTTGGCACAACGCAACGAATGTTGAATTCACATATCTATTTTTTAATCCTCCAGGTGAAAACCAAAAACAGTTGGTCAGACTGCTCACAGACCGGTAACATTTTAAGACCAGTAAAAGGAAATGCAGTTCTGTTCTTCACTAGACACTTGAATGCATCTCTGGATCAGACAAGCACTCATCTTAGATGCCCTGTGCTGAAAGGGGAACTGTTGGTGGCGACAAAACTGATGTACGCAAAGAAACAAGCAAGAAATGATGATGAGAGTGGTGAATGCAGTGATGAAGATGAGAACTGTGGAGGATGGGCTCAGCTTGGGGAGTGCAAGAAAAATCCTGTTTATATGATTGGCTCTCCTGATTACTTTGGTACCTGCAGAAAGAGTTGTAACGCTTGTTGATTCTTGATACCATTCTGATCATATTGGAAATAACGGGGGTATAATTGAAACGGTTTCAACTTCTAACAGATTCAAATTGGTCAAGCTCCGAAAACAAATATTTGAAAGTGTTCATATAACTACCATCTTTTTAAACATACTAATACGTTTTGTGTGAGGAACACATTTTCCCCCATAGTTAATCTTAAATTTTTTACATAACTCCGATAGATACAACTGAATATTCCATCAAAACAGATTTATAAAAAAAAAGGAATATTCCATGCAAAGATATGTAGACACCATTTTCTTTGAGCTTAATGAATCCTGACACATTAACCTCATGGCTGCTAGAGAAGCACAACATAAGTGGCTTGACATTTGTGATATGAATTATGATAGTTAGCAAAGCCTAAAGTTAACTTGTTAAGTTAGTATGCAGGGAAACTTAAGAAATTTATTATTTTGTTATATGTTCAGAAAAATGGAGAATTTTATAGAAATATTAGGTTATATCATTTTTACTTCGGAAAAAATAAGAAGAAGAAGAGAAATTGTGTTTAGTCACATCATAGGACCAATGAGATCTAAACAAATGTTCATGAAATGTCTATATTTTAATGAAAGACTTTCTTCAAACAGTCTATTTTTTGAAAAAGAAACTAATAATAATGAGAAATCTTATATGTTAAGAAAAAAATAAAATAGGATTAACAAAGAAAATGCAGAGAAAAAAAAAGAAGGTAATATTGATTTAAAAAATTGAGTGTTTTCAGCATAAGAATTTGCTGGATTTTAAGAATTGGAGCCCAGGGTTGTGTTTGTTTCCCCGTACGCCTTTATAATTTGTTTCCAGAGCTCTTTTTGCCTCCCCCCTCCGAAATTTTCTCCCATTTTTCTTTAGCGTCCCATCACTTTCTCGGATTTTCTCGGCGACTTTCTTTCGTGCCAAGCTGCTTTCGCTCCGTTTTTATTTCTTTTTCTCCAAACCTCCTTCGTCGCTTCTGAATCCCCCCGGAGGATCGCGCTTCCTCTTCTTCTTCCTTTCGTCGCCCGCCCGATCTGTTGTTACTGTTTTACTGGTACGTGATCGGGACTTACTCCGCTTTCCATATAAACACTAAATCGATTCATTCGCTTCGTCCCTATATATATACATAAACTGGTGTTTTGATGAGATTTCAAACCTCGATAGTTTTTAGTTCTCTCCGCCATCTTTAGATGGTTGATTTCAATTTCGATTTTGCTCTGTTAGGTGAACGTAGACATGGAGGATGTTTGTTAGGCATCTGTGTTAGTGGTTCTGATAATTGATTCGAATACTGCTCCTACTTTGTGTGATTTGATTTGTGTTTATATAGTTGCTTATGGAACGGGAACCGTTATAGTTGTGTTTATAGGAATTTGTGTGTGTTGCAGTTGAATTTCGATGGAGCTGGTGAAACAAGATGGGAATGATTCTCTGGACATGCTCATCAGACGAGCGGTTGGAAAGGATCCTTTCCTTTCTTTCCCTAGACCTGAAAGTAGTCCTGTACAGCTCTTTCAACTTCTCCATACCTTAGAACGTCCAGGTTATTCCTTAATTGCCGCATTGTGTTTGTCTCTCTCTCTCGTTTGATTGGATCTGACATTGTCTCTAGGTAAGTACTTGTCTAGGATGTGGAAATCAGTGGATTGGGTGTTACGATTGTGGATATATATAGTTTGTAGAGTCTTTGGAGGTTTATCATTAAGTGATGGTTGATATAGCATGTGTGGCTTTTGGGGGTTTTATTTGATGTTCTATTTCGTTCCCAGGCTGGCCGTTGCTTACTCCTTTGAAGATACAAATGCAGAAGTGTGAAAAGTGCACCAGGGAGTTTTGCTCTCCTGTCAACTATAGAAGGCATAACCGTATGCATCGGCGTTTAAGAAAGCCTGAAAAGGTTTGCTTTGTCTCAACTTACACTCTTTTCTTTTTTGCTCTTTCGAACTCCTGGTTGCTTTGTCATCTGAAGAATGTGTTTGCATGGTTCCAGGATTCTGGCAAAGAGAGGGATGCGCTGGGGGACTTTTGGAATAAGGTAGTTCTCTCTTTCTCTCTATTCGTCTTCTCTTTCATTAGATTAGTTTTTCCTTTAGGTAATGATTCTGTTCAATCTCTCTGGTTATTTTCAGCTCTCTGTAGTTGATGCAAAGGAGATTCTCTCATTAAAGAGCATGATGCTGGAGGTAGTATGATTCCCATTCATGCTTTCCTTTTTTTTTTGGCAAAAATAACTTTTTCTAATCTTGACTAATGTTAAACGCATATTGACCATCGCATATGAGTGTAGCATTGCATGTTCACCAGTCTTCCAAATGACTCGTTTCATTGTTGTTTGTCACATCCTTTCTAAGGGTTCTGTCTCTTTATGAATGCCTTATTCTTTATTTTCTTCATTAGTGCAAGGTGTGATACCGTTATAAGCAATGTTATATATGTTTCCTAAAATGCCATTTATATTGCTTCATCAGGGTTGTAGGATTCATTTCGAAATAAATACGTTTTAGTTAGAAAGCAAGAGTATACAATACATTATTCGTGTACGGGCCTGTCAGAGTATGCTGTCCATTTCTTGTTGCCCATTCTCTAGCATTCTATTTCTCCATCATGGACCTGTATGACTTATTAATATGTTTTGAGACGTAGCACTTATTGCTCCAACTTATGATGCTTTGTTTTGGTTCTTGTAGAATGTTCCTGGGGAATCAGTTGAGTCAGGACTAATGTCACTTATCGAAAAACCAGGATATACTGCTTTACCACAATATTATCTAAGAGCTGGTTCTGACCTTTTGGTATGAATTTCGTCTCTCTTGACGGTTGCTTTTTTACCTCTCTGGATAAAGTATCCTCAATGGTCAACCTCATGGCTGATATTGTGATATATGTTCCTGTTTCTCCAGGATATTATCCAGGCTAGACCACCTAGGTTTCCAATTTCTTCGCAGGAACTTTTTAGCATTCTCGATGATGCAAGCGAAAAAACTTTCCTGAGTAGCGAGGCTGCACCAATGCAAAAGTACATCTTTGACGGGGAAAATGGAAAAAATGTACTGGAGGCAAAAAATGTTGTTGCTTGCGCAAGCTTTCTTCTTGAACAGCGATTGGTAACGTTTTTCCGTCAAGGTTTCACCATTCCTCTCTAGTTGGCAAAGCAAGTGTCTAATACGAGGACTTTGCTTTGCACGTATCCGTCACATGTGATATACTTATTTTTTCTTATGTACAGATTAAAGCTTGGCTTGCTGACAAAGATGCGGAAGCCCTGAGGTGCCAAAATTTACTGGTTGAGGAGGAAGAAGCTGCTCGAAGAAGGTGCGTGCTTATTAATTGCAATGGCAGTCATATAACATTACTCAAAACAAGATTTTCCAATTCTGAATTGGCTCCCAAGTGTTGAGTCTTATTCACTGGTATTATGTCTGGAGCAGACAAGCTGAGCTCTTGGAGAGAAAGAAGAGGAAGAAGCTAAGACAGAAAGAACAGAGAGTAAAGGACCAGAAAAAAGATGCTAAGGAAGACGAGAGTACCACATCAGAAGAACAACAAGAATCTCCAGCTGAGTCATCAAGCCCGTTATCTGTAGCTTCAGACTCCGAGGCACAGAGATCAGATTCCATGCCAATTGAAGATTCTTCATCCATCGAGGAACCTCAAGTTTTGGAAATGGAAAATGGGAGAAACGGTGAAACTCAAGCGCCAGTGGTTGATGATGATGGTTTGGGTAATGCCCAAAACATGGAAAGGCGAAGTGGCCGTAGGCAAATGGACAAAAGATCACAGCATGGAATGCCGAATGGGTTCCACGGTAATCATGCGCCAAAACTTGGAGGTATTCGAAAGAATGGAACTAACAGAGACGCAAGAGCCAGTACTACTAAAGTTTGGAGCCGAAAAGCCAATAACCCCAAATCGATATCACCAGACGCAGCAGTAGCTGAACAGGATCAAACAAAGAACAGCGAAGTTCTGATTGGATCGGTAAGTGTAACAATCCGAAACAGCTGTCTCAGTGGAGAACATAACCAAGCAAAGTGTAGTGAAGAGGTGGGAAGAACGAAGTCTGTTGAGGCGAAACCCACATCTGAGCAATCAATTGGAAAAGTGTGGAGACAAGTGAGCGGCCAGGGAAGGAAAGTGTCAACAGCCAATGAAAACACAGACAAAAAAGATAAGAACTCGAGCTCAACTGCACCTGATGTTAAAACCGCTCATCACATAAGCTTGCAGTTCAACAACCACGAAGCAAAGGCGTTTCTTGCAAAGAGTAAAACTTCTTTAAACGTCTTTTCTTAACGTTATAATCTCCCTATCGTTCAATATCAATATATTCTAAGTTGTTTACTCGATTTGAATTGGCTTGTCAGGATGGAAAGAGGCAACCTCTGCAGAACACGTGACGTTGGTTCTGTCTCAGGAAACAGACATGTCGGGCAACAACAACACTCACGAATCCTCAAATGGTGTTCTAACCACCGCAAGGCCAAAGCTCAGGATGAAACCCGAAAAGGGCACCAAGGTAAAGTATGTTCCAAAACAGAGGATTCCTTGAAAAAACGAAACAGTAAAAGGGACGAGAGCTTGATTCTGGAGCGGAGTATCATTCTTTTTAGGTATACCAAAGTGCAGTATTAGCGAGAGAGACAGATTCGTATTTTTTTTGTTTTTTTGCTTTTAGAGAGATTTTTTCTTGATTTGAAGAGTCCTCAATTCTTTTTTTCTCTTACTTCCTTTTTCTCGATAGAAAGACATTGATTTGTTATTTTGTTGACCTTTTTTCTATTGCGAGGGGTTTGAACTTGAAATTTGAAATTTTGAAATGAAATGGGGTTCTCAAATTATTTATGTAATAAATTATTCTCTCACTTCCAACCATTTAAAGCTTCTCGAGTCTTGACTGTGGAATTTAAAAACCCGAATTCAAATTTGCATTGCAATGGTTTAGTTAGCTCAAGTACTCGTACCGAATTTAGTCTTTTTTTTTTCTTTGATAGAAAAATAAAGGCTCTCCTAATTTCGCCAAATGTGAAGTCTGCCATACTCTATCAGTCTATCTTACACAAAGCCTGCTTAATGATCCAAAGAATTTTATTATATCATATCAGTACAACATAGATTCCTACAATGCGAAGCTATATATACGTATAGTTGTTAGACCCCAATGTCTTACCAAATCACTGAATTGCTTCCAATGTTAGAGGGTTTTCTTCTAGTAATGAAGACGAAAACACGCCTTTGACTCAGTTTGTCAACTGAATCCAGACCGTAACACCGGAAAGAAACTCCAACTGTTTCCTGGACTGTGGTCACCTTTTCCTGCGACCTTCTCATTCGCCCACCACTCCGATCTAACCGCTGTTTTCTCTATCATCTCATCTTTTGTGTTATCAAACTTGAATTCTTTGCTCGACCCTAGCGAAAACGTTCTTAACTTCTGGCTCAGCTCGCTCTCTGTTTCTCCCGACGTTTTATTACCAGAAACCGAGTCACTCCATCTGTTTGTAGGCGAAACCGACTCGTACGTATCGGTTCGATCACCATTCGCTTTTTCATGTAAATCATCATCTAAACCAACCCCATATAGCTTGCTTGCAAAACAACGTGCAACGTCTTCACCAGTCAACTCGAAAGAAACTCTATGAGCAACCGCGGAAGATTCATCGTGCCTTGAAGACCCGTGATCCGAATTGGCCAAAGACGCAACCTCAGAGATCTGGCTATCCAAAAGACTGCCTTCAAGTGGCGTCATGTTTCCAGAACCCATTCTTGAAACCATCTCTGCACCGTTTGGTGTCACAGCACCAGAAGCAAGCTTTGATCCAAGGCCTCCACCACCATCAGGAGTCAGAGCACCTGAACCCAACCTTGAACCTTGACCAGCAGGTGTGATGGATCCTGAACCGAATCTCGACCCCCATTTGCGAGCTGTGAAGTGCTCAAAACCCAGAAACTTTGGAGGTTCTCCGATACGAAACTCAATGATGGAGCATTTACCTGGGTAAGGAGAAGATGTGCCTGAGTTCGAGACCACTGAACCAGGAGAGATAAGATTACCACCTGGACTTCCTGGATACACTTGATGCGATTGAAACTCATAGTGCGCGGCAGAAAACTTCTGATTCATCCCACCACTGTTCCTCCGAGCTCGTTCAAGTGAAGATGTAAGTAACTGAGCAAAAGGAACTTCAGGGGAAGAAGGTGTTGTAGAAGTCATCTGACCAGACTCAGGAGGTGGCGTGAACGGCGCAGTGGATGGTCGGGTAGTGTAAGCAGAGTCTACCGGAGGAGTCACGGGTTGAGTTTCGTTAGCGTAAGGTCCAATAGCAAAGACTGAAGGCGGTTCGTTTCGGGAATATGTATTGACGGTTAAGGAAAGTAGACCAGTATGAGGAGTATGAGACACAGACGGAGGACCTGATTGCATAAACGATGCAGGAGATGAAGGAGGAGCTATAAAAGGAAGGAATATTGAAGTTGAGTTGCTCGAAGAGTTTTGGACTGGAGCAACCGGAACTGATCCAGACGCAACAGGTTCAGGTACAAGCACCGCGTGACCAATCCGTTTATTGTTCTTTTGAGATCCGAAACACCAGTACAAGCTCCAGCAGCTTCCCCATTTTTTCTTCTGAATTTCAATCACCAAAAAAAAAAAAAAAAAAAAATTCTTGATCAGCTACATGCACTTCATCAAGCTTCAAACTTTCATTATTAATCAAAGCTATAACTTATTAATTAATTTCGTCACGTAACGTAACACTTCCAAAACAGAATCAACCGTCAAAAAGTTCTTACTTTTACATAATCCATTTCTCTGAGCAATCAAACATATACTTTTGAATTATGATCAACCGTTTGAAACCGTCGGTGAATCAAGCAACAAGACTGATCCATGATGACCACAAGAAGAAGGGAAAGAAAGAAAAAAAAAGAAGCACACTTTACGCTTCCAGGAAAAAAGGAGAGCTGATAAAGTGTTTACCTGCACAGAAGAAGGTTGTACTCTAGACTCAGCGGAGACGATGGCAGAAGCGGCGGCGTTCACCGTGTCGACGCTGTTATTAACGTTTCTCATATCTCAAGACTTGTTCGATTTAAGCAAACAAATAACATCCAGATTTGCAAAACTCTCTCCCCCACTTAACTTCCGATCTCACCAGTAAACGAGGTAAGAGAGATTTTTTTTGTTTTCCCGGTAAAAATCAAACGAAACAAAATCTCGAAATTAAAATGTGAAATCGAACGAACAAGAAGAGAATATATAAGCAAACAGAAAAAAGAAGGCTTTTTATTATTTATGATGATGGATGAGAAGAGCCCTTCTCTCTCTCTCTCTCCCTCACTGGTCGTTATCTTTTACAGTTTTCATTCAATTTCCCACGAGATATTGCCACGTCATCAGAGTTGACGGTTCGGACCCACGCGCTTGTATTTTTTTTTTTTAATTTCCTTTCTCTTCCAAAAAAATATTCGCAATTATTGTAATGTTCGATAATTAAATCATGCTATGAATAATTGGGAAAGAAAGGGCAACAAAAAGATATGACTAAAAAAGGAGAGTAACGCATAATAGCGAGTCCCCTGATGCGGACAAATGCTTTTCTTTTCTTTTCTTTTTAATAAAAGGGAGTAGATAAAAATATCCACCGAAAGAACCAAAATACCCTCGTGTTTGGCAGCGTAATTACAGGGGAATGCCACTGAGGGGGGTGATTATGGTGGACGTCGCGAAACTCGTGAGTTTGTTGAGTCTTTTAAGATAAATGCGCCGCTCTGTGTGTGTCTTCCGTTGGTTCGCGAGATTCTCGTGACTTACACAGTTACGTAATTTTAGTTCTCTCCAAGTATTTATTACCCGTTCAGATGTAAAGATAGTTATTGATTGCTAAGGGAGAGCTCGTGTATGGAATGAATATATTTAATGGTCTTCCTTTTTGTTATAATGCCAACCTTATTTGTTTTTTTGTTTGCTTTTGTGTACTGTGATGCTCATACTGTTGTAGGCTTGTAGTTGTAGCAATTCTATCTCTTTTTTTTTTTTTATAAAAATAATAGCACTTCTATCTTTCTCTTCTTTTTGTTGTATTTGATACAATGCTTTGTTACACCTTTTATACATATCATGTTTACTGTTCGTTTAGTTAGTTAATTAGTTGCTTGCTTTGCTTATTGCTTTGTGTACTAGTTCAATTCGTTTTTTTTTTCTTTAGTTGCTATCCTTAGCAGTTTCGAAAGCTATGAACCTAACTTTCATTTCCAATTTATATATTAATACTATGAATTGCGGTCTAATTGTACGGGGTTAAAGGTCGATCCACAACATATTCGCAATTGTACTTTTAAGTATGTTTTTAATGGTAATATCACTGTATGCTTCAGCTGTACAAAAATATTTTGACTAATCTCAACGTTCTAACTTTACTATAGTATTTACTGACTTTTGTTAGTTAATAAATAGTATCACCAATCTGAAACTCGTGGTTATTGTGACATAAAAATGAAAACTAATGCTGGGGTTCATGACCGATATAAGTATGATTTGTCTCATAAGTGTTTCTTCATCATTCAAGGAAAAAATCAGTAAACAAATTATAAAAAACTAACCCCAAAAATGAATGCTATGAGATTTGATCAATTCGTTAGTGAGTTTTGATGCTATGAGGTAATCTTGGTGAACTTAAAAGATCGAGAACTCTAGAATCTATAGGTACGCTAATTGTTAAGGTACGATTGGACTTCTAGAACCGAATGATTTCAAGACTATAAAACCCACGAGATTATAACCTTTGATGATATAACAACTATGCTAGATTAAAAAAAGGTTGGATCACTTTCAGTGTGATATAGGAGGTTCTTAGGGAAATATCTAAACTCGTTTGATGTTCAAATAGGATCTTTTTTTTTTAAAAGCTAAAATTTGGTGCAACGAATAGGATCTTGCATGGCAGATTTGTGTTATCCTATGATATTTCTCACCGTCAATTGTGCATTGTCTATAAAGCGACCAAAAGTTTTAAATATATAAAAATAGCTATATTAAGATGACCGTCCACACAAGAGATCGACAATATACCTAGATTCTTAGAAAAGGAGTCCAAATGCATGTAACTTTCACGACTTTCGAATCTGTGATTAGTAATTTTTAAATGGACAAATTTACTTCAAAACACTCGTGAAATGACCATTAGCTATAGAAAGTATCGACCCAAAGGAAATTATCGATCAGATTAGATGGTATGGTCAATGGAAAGAGCTAAAAGAGAAATTCTTCAGAACCAAATCGGTCGGTTAACCAGGTGGTTGTATCCCGGTGGTAAAAGGCTCACAACTGTGAGTACCGTTACCGGGTTTGATTCCTGGCCACAGCGGATTTAACATCCTTTCCATTGGGGCGCTGGATCCCACTTGTGAGGATAGTCAGGAATGTGGCTGCCCGGACACCAGAGTTATCAAAAAAAAAAATCGGTCGGTTGTGAACGGCCATGGATTAACAAGCAGTTGACTTTTTCTATTTGTTATTTACTTTTTAGTTTTTTAAATATTAACTTAAAATCTAGAAACAGATGGAGATGTTAGTGGTAGCCCGTAGCCGCCATACTTTTGGTAATGGAAGATCTTCGAAGATGTATGAACATGATTTCATATGCTCTGTGAATGATTAAACTAAACCAATGCGACAAAAAAAGATTTGAGAGGGGTAATTTAGTCAAGTTTAAAGAACAATATAGAATGGCTTTATCGTTATGGGGCTAAGAAGAAAGCGCACGTGTGCAGTATAATGACTTTTACGTGCGTGCGTACGAATGCGACCCTTTACCTTTCTCTCTTGATAAGAAAGATATTCACTTTTTAACAAACACTATGGCAACAAAGATGATAAAAAGTTTTAGAAACTAAAGGGTTCGAATGGTAACAGCGTTTTTTATAATGCGGATAAAGCGGACTGAAAGTGCGGTACGGTTCAACTGCGGTACGTGCGTTATGCGGAACAACTGTGGTTTTGTAAAATAAGCGGTGCAGAATAATGTTTAATTGGTAAAAATTAATAAGCGGTATGAAATATAAGTTAAAATATTTGAAAATAATATATAATAATTATAAATTAAAATTTTATATTAATGATGAAATATTTGACTATTATTTATAATCTTAAATATTAAAATTTATTTGATTAAATATAAAATTGAATTTGAATCACTATATAGTTAAAAATTTGAACAAATAATATATATGATTATTTAAATAATAAAAATGGTATAAAAACAAATGGGTAAATATTCGATTAGTTTTTGTTCTACTGCTTTACCTAACCGGTTTTTTTTTATTAGAACTGTATAAATTGATTAATCTAACATGCATGATCTTCTAAGTATTATGAGTATTTTAAATTAAATAGTAATAATGAAGAAATATTAAAATAAAAACCGCAAATAAAATCGCAAACCACACCATAATCCAAGCGTAATAAAGTAAGTGCGGTATTGCAATTAAATAGAACAAACAAAAATTATTTTTTTGTAAAAAGTGTAAATGCGTTTTTCTGTTTAATACCTCCCGCTTTTTATATTTTTTTTTATTGGTGTTACTAAAGCGTTTTTGAATAACGCAGTGAAATACGCACCGCTTTTTGGTTTCCATTCATAGCCTAAAGTAAATGGCAATGAATCTTTTTGTTTAAGTAAACAAAATTCATAAAAATGCGTTTTCGAACATTTTCACTCTGCTCTCTAGTCTTGTAATCACGTATATGTCAAATAAAAGCAGCTATAGCGATAAAACATGCGACAACTGATATATAGGTCGATTTTGCTTTACTTTTCTAACTATAAATATCTACTCTTTTTACCTTGACTTTGACAATTACTTTTATGGATTTCCATTTTACGTTTGTGTGGATTAGGGGCACACAAACCTAAATCAACCTTCAGTTTACAATGATTAACTTACTTTTATTTTTATAAATTGTTTGTCCTACAACTTTTCAAGCTCCAACACTATCTCCTTATTTCCACTGTTTCTCCGCTTTTGTAATATCTATAGATCTAAATCATGCAGTAATGTGACTTGAACTTACACTTGTGAACTATAGCTACTATGCTCTGAAATTTTACTCAGACCATAGATACAGATCATACAATATAAAAAATCTACTCGGGCCGTAAGTCCTAAAAAATTCCAGCAAAATCAGTTAATCTAGAAGAAGTATAGTGAATTTTAGTTTTATATAGTGAGAGTCTGTTACAATTTCTTTGTTCTCGTCCACAAGGACCACAACTTACATAGTTGATAGTTACATACACTACGTACCGAATTTGAATTAGTTTCATAAGACGACATTACAAACAAATAATGATTATTATAGTTTGACCATATGTCTAATGGGATGACAAATAATGAATTCTCTTATGTAGACCTAAATTAAAGTTGGTGCCAATTATGTAGTATGTTTTGCATTATAAATGAAATCATATAAAAATACATAGTCCAGTTAATCTATAAGTCAACTAAATAAAGCTTCACTTATCCACATTTGGAGTGATCGATCGAAAGTTAATACTATTTTGAACTATGAAAGTCTCGCTACGTGTGTGTGAATACTAAATGGATATGTACATACATACATAGATACATATAAAAGAAGCATAAAATATATGTGGTATATTATTGACAAAATTTTACATCCAAAGGTGGTCATCCACTAGCAGTCACATGGTTATCTAGTAGACATTGAACATGATAAAAAGTGCCAAATAAGTGGAATAATCAATGGGGAATCTTCATTCGTATAAATAAAAACATTTCGAGCCTATGACCTAGCTATAGCTACTCCATTACATATAATATGCTATTGGACACATATATAGTTTTAAACCGTGACCATTAATTTGACAAATAGAAATAAAGAAGAAGTAAGATTATTATTTAGAAGTTGAGGAAAGTTATAATGATTGGTAGGGAGAGACTCGGAAGAGAAAGGATGTGGGGGATGGGACCTATTCTCCCCCAACATCCCACATGCACACTTCTTCTCTCCATTCTCTTTCATTTATTTCTTTCATTATAATATATCCATTTCCGTGTTTCAAAATTTCACTTAATTCATTGATTGTGATATATATTAGCTTATAATTAGTGTTTTTATACTGTTGGTGATGTATGAAAATTTTCCTTTTCGTTGGTTGTGAACATGTTGAGTCACTGATCATTCGACTTCACATGATGTGTTTATCTTCTAGACTTCTAGTGCGTTAAATTAAAGTAAGTTGAGTTTGTTCTTTAACAAAAAGATGGTTTTAGTTAATGTTGTTGTTTTGGAAAATTTAATTCATGTTGGAACTCTGGAACAACATTGCTGGAGGTTCGTCTTATACATCCACGAGTCATTTTGCATTGTTATAGTGGACCAAACCCATTACAAAAGAAACCATTGTCGATCGTGGTTTTGGTCCAATAAGGGGAGTTTATTCAAATGAAGGCCCACATATCTAGTAACCCAATTTCCTTGTAAGAGAAATGTTATTCGCACAACAAAAAGAAAAGCCCATAGAGTAAGGGTGTTTGCGTAAATAATAATAAAATGGGGGAGCCCGAGCTTCTAAACCCTCTAAAACCCTAGAAGCAGCACTTGTATAAAAACAGTCACAGGCGCAGCAACTTCTTCCCCATTCGATATTCCCTCTCTTTGAAAAGCTTCCATCGCTATTCACATTCTCTAAACCCTAATTCAAAGATGAGACCTCCTCTAACTGGTGGTAAGAACCCTAGCCGCCTCTTATTCTTTTTGTCTATCTCATGGTTTAGTTGTTAGATTAGAATGGCTAGTTCTCAGTTCGTTTAGCTGTAACTGAATATCAAGGTTGTTCCTTTTAGCTTAGAGTTTGTTTGGGTTATTTGCTGTTTCCATCGGATCTAGGGTTTAACGAGAATACTAAGTCGTTGTTTTAATGGTGTTTTGTGTTCAGGACGTGGTGGTGGTGGGTTCAGTGGTGGACGTGGTGGTGGTGGGTACAGTGGTGGACGTGGTGGCGGTGGGTTCAGTGGCGGGCGCGGTGCCTCTTCTGGAGGTAGAGGAGGTAGAGGTTTCGGAGATCGTGGACGCGGTAGAGGCGCTCCCAGAGGGAGAGGTGGAGACCGTGGGCGCGGCAGAGGAGGACCCGGCGGTCGTGGTGGAATGAAAGGAGGCAGCAAAGTTATTGTGGAGCCACACAGACACGCTGGAGTCTTCATTGCAAAGGGTAAAGAAGATGCCCTTGTCACTAAGAACTTGGTTCCTGGTGAGGCTGTTTACAACGAGAAGAGAATCTCTGTTCAGGTATAATAGAGGGATTGTATTGATTTGATGTTTGTTGGTTTGTTTCCCTCTTTGGAGATGAAGTTCTTAACTGGTTTGTGATTGAATCTACAGAATGAAGATGGAACTAAGGTTGAATACAGGGTGTGGAATCCTTTCCGTTCTAAGTTGGCCGCTGCAATTCTCGGTGGTGTTGATAACATTTGGATCGTAAGTCACATCTTGTTGTGAATCTTATTGGTGCTTTTGGTTGTCAGACTTGTTCATATATTGATTGTTTGTATTCGTTGTCAATGTAGAAACCTGGTGCTAAAGTTCTATACCTTGGTGCTGCTTCTGGAACAACAGTGTCTCATGTGTCTGACCTTGTTGGACCTGTAAGTAAATCTCAATGTTTCTCTAGTTATCAGATTTTAGGGCATTTTTTACATGTTTAGGTTTGGTATGCTGTTGCTGATATTGTTGGCTGTGTGATTCTGTAGGAGGGATGTGTTTACGCTGTTGAGTTTTCTCACAGAAGTGGTAGAGATTTGGTGAACATGGCTAAGAAAAGAACTAATGTTATTCCAATCATTGAAGATGCTAGACATCCTGCTAAATACAGAATGCTTGTAGGCATGGTTGATGTTATATTCTCTGATGTTGCTCAGCCAGATCAGGTTTGCTTCCATATTACATCTTACACTGAATGTCTACTACTTCCTCAGATTCTCCTTAAAACTTTGCTGTATTGCTTTGCTTTTAAAACGGTGTTCTGATGATGGCAAATGATGATCTTACTTGGATTCCCCTTCAGAACATTTTGTATGTTGCAAACTCCAAGTTTCTGATGCTTAAGAACATCTTGTTTCCTTACCTTCAATGTAGCTTTTAGTTTGGTTTCTATTCGGATTTCTGTATTTCTTTTATTGACCACGGTAGAAACTCAATCTACTGCAGTCTTTTTTGCATCTACCATTTTGGTTTTCAATCAAATATATCCATAATATATTTGAAAGATCAAATTCATAATCGGTTTTGGTTTTCCACAAGTTAAAAAGTTAAATCGTATTTTGGTCATTAGGATTCTGTTTCTAATGCCATTCAGCTTCCCTTGTCACAAGTTTTTTCTAATGTCAGTCACGTTTCAGGGTATTATTATCATACTTTATATGTTTGTAATTGTTCTTTATGAAATGTTGTTTGTCCTTAAAAACCCTTGTAGGCTAGGATCGTCGCTTTGAATGCCTCATTCTTCCTCAAAACAGGAGGTCACTTTGTTATCTCAATCAAGGTTAGTAGCATTCCAAAACATTAATCCTTCGAACTGTGAATGTTCTTCCTTCTATTCACAATCGCAGTCCAAGATTAGTGAACCATCTTTCTTTCATGTTTGCAGGCAAACTGTATTGACTCAACAGTTCCAGCAGAAGCCGTGTTTCAGAGTGAAGTGAAGAAGCTTCAACAGGAGCAGTTCAGGCCAGCAGAGCAAGTGACGCTTGAGCCATTCGAACGTGACCATGCCTGTGTCGTCGGTAGCTACCGTGCCCCTAAGAAGACCAAGGCTGCTACTGCTGCTTAGAAGTTTTAGAAATTCCTTGTGTTGGGATTTTTTTCACTCCTATCGTTTTTCCCTGTTCCTCAGATTTTGCTTTCTGTTCTCTTTTAGAATCTGTAGGGTTTATCCAAGTCTGTGTTTGTAATCATTTTGAACCTTGATAGGCTTTTTATTTTTGTTCGCGAGACTTTAAACTTATTACTTATTTAACCAGCTTTTGAGAAAATTTTATAGCATTTCGTTTCTCTTATAGTTTTACATAATCATTAACATGGACATGCTAATGTTTGCAAACAGTGAATTTGGAAACAAGACAGCCCGCTTGAGTTACTTGCGCTCTGACTTTGTGGATATTATCAAGAACTTATTAATTAGCATCGTATTCGCCTGATAAGAAAGCATTTTTCCAACTTCCATCGCTTTAACACTACTATAGTACTCTTGTTATACGATTGATTTGATCAAACTTACAATCGCCATTGAACACGAACAGAATCTGCTACATTCCCTTTAATACATCTAATCGGATTTACGTAAATCAGCAGACTATTTTCGTTAGAATCGACATCTAACTGTATCGCTGGGGAGTCACTGAAAAGAAGAACAAAGGTAAAAGAAACAAAGGTAAAAGAAACGACACTTAACGCTGTCCGTTACACGGATTTTGTCAGAAGTGGGATTTGATCCCACGCCCTCTCTCGAAGACCAGAACTTGAGTCTGGCGCCTTAGATCATTGTGACTATGTATTGCAAAAGAAAAAAAAAGGCATTGAGAAGTTTATACAGTCTGCCTATATTACGGTTCTTTCCCACTACAATAAAAACATGGATATTTTTATTTTTTAAGCAATCATTTGTTGAAAATAGAAGTTCTGAGTTCATAAATTAATACAGGGTCACTTGAATTCGTGTGAACATTTAAATAAATTGGTTGAGAAGTTTAAGTCACACTTTGTATGTTGTATTTTTTTTCTTTTTGCCTTTTGGAAGAAAATAACAAAAGCACGGTTGTTACTCCACTGATTGAACAGTTTCCTACAGCCTCGTAACGTTACTGGTGGTACCAAACTACCAATACCAAACCAATGAAAAGCAAAAAAGAAAAGAAAAAGCAGAGAGCAATAATAGCGGATACAATGGAGAGTCGAACGAAAGCCCAAATGAATGGTGGGGTTCATGCCGTGGAACAAACGTCAATACGAAAGCCCACTAAGAGCAAAAATATCCACTGGGGTTATAAGCTGTAGATGACTTTAGTGGATCACATCTCAATCTTCTTAAAGTCAATTCCCTTTAAAATAATAATAGCATACGTACTGATTTACAATCCATATGAACCTGCTCTACTAAGCATTTCAAAAAAATTCTTGAAAGTAGTTTTTTTATTTCGTCTTCTAACATCAATTTTTATATAGATTGCATAGTTGGTGATTGTCTCTTTGTACTCAACGAAATTAATATTTTTGTTGTTGAGTGACTTGAGTCTACTTGAGGTTTATATAATTATGTATGCTGCTTGAATTTACGTTATAGTTTGATTATAATGTCTTGTAATTAATTGTCTGTACTCTGTAATAGTATTGTAAAATCCACATTTTATATTTTTTTAATTAACTAAAAATATGGAAGAAAAAAAAGCCAGGACCGTGGGGATGGCAAAAACGAGATTTTCCATAACATAGGAGGGTATTGTCGGTAAAGAAAGGATGATAAATACGTGGTGATAGGGCACGAGGCTCTGCGCTGTTCATCCAAAACAATAAAAGAGAGGAAGCTAAGCGAAGAAAAAAGATAATATTTTTTTTTTAAAATATAATTGTGCTTGTGCTGCTCTGTGAAGAAGACGAAAAGAAGAAGAAGAAGACCTAGCTTGGCCGCCTCTCTGATCGGCGATTCTTCTATACCGTGTTTATCTCCGGCTACTCGATTCTCATATTTGTTTTGATCGATCTTCTTCCTGTGGCTTTTTATTCTCTCGGACCGAGACTTTGCAGTGGTTAATAAATCGGGAAAGCTTGAAAGGCGGTCGTCTGATTAACCGAATCGAATCGAATCGAATCGAATCGTGCGTTACGTGATACGTGTTGGAAAAGCATCAGGAGGAGTTGATCTGATCTTAATCTCATATCGGCGGCGGCGGTTTTGGTGTTTGGGAGTGATGATTAAAATTTGGTGGAGAAAAGGTATAAGAAAACCCTAAAGCTCTTTGATTTCTCTCTTCTCTTTCTATGTGATTTGATTGCGTCGAAGAGGAGATCGTTTGTTCCACACGATTCAATTATCGGACGTTTGCTTGGCTTCGAATCCTCCCTTGGCATGACAGATCCATTAGGGTTTCCTTTTGACCTCCACTTTTTGGGAATATCTGGTAATTGCTGGGGGACTATGGAAAGAGGAACGACGGACTCTGGAGAGTCATAGATCGGTCTGTCTAAGCAAGAGCTTGTCGACTCAAATCGTGGCTCTGTTCCCGTTGACTTTTTGATTCGTCTATATACGATACATTTGATTTCTCATTGGACAACCAATCATGTCTCGGCTGACGGCGGTTTTGGTGTTTGACATGAAATTTTCTCTGCTGTGACTCCATCTTCATGGAAAAAATTAATTATCTCTTAGTCGTGGCTTTTCTCTTGTTATCACGGCTTTCTTATGGAGGTTGTTGCTTTCAGGTGAGGTTACACATTGAGGAATATACATCTTTTACTTCGTCGGTCAACTGAGGAAAAAAGAAAAGAATTGTGCTGAACCTACGTGGATGATATGACAAGTACTGGAAGTTTAGAGCTCAAGGCCACCATCAATAACGGTCTTTCTTGGAATGTGGTGTCTAAAGGTAGCAGGAGTTCCACAAGGCGTACTAAGAAACATGTTGCACCACAAGGAGATTCGGACTCAGAAAAGGTTTTCCATCAGCTTCTTTCCCATTTTGTTCTGATATCGTCCCTCCTTCGCAAGGGATTTAGCTGCTCTCATTATGCTAATGCTTCCTTCTTTCGATAATAGCAGCATGGCGTTTCTCTTCTAGGCCAGCATTTCACAGAAAGAGTAGAGCATGTTCCGATTAAGAAACGGAGATTCATGGTTCCGGCTCCTTCACCTTTGAAAAGGTCCGCTGCTCGCGGTGAAGGCTCACAGCATCGTGCAGAGATCAATCATGCACTGCCTGTTTCCAGGTTGAACCCTAATCTTATGGGCGGGAAAACAGCTCAACAAGTCTCTGATGATAAACCACATTGCAGCAGTCATGACTTCTCTGGTATTGAGATACTTGCAGAGGTTGCTTGCAGTAGTGGTATAAGTAGCGATATTGCATCCGTAGTTGACGGTCAGCCTGTTGAACCTGTTCAACAGCAAGATGCTTTCACCGTATCTGCTCATGTGGAAGGTAATGATTCGTCAACTGGCACTGTTGATGTCTCTGGGAAAGATGCTACGATTGAATCCACTGACAAGGTTGGTGAAGGCAAGAGCGAAATCGTAGTGCCACAAAAAGTTTTGGTTGATACTCTAGGTAAAGCTTCGGCTGCTGATCAGAGTGAAGAGCATAGCATGGTAGCATCTAGTAGTATGATAGTGACTCAGAACATCGGCATTGCTGTTTCGAATGAATCCTCAACGGAAAGGCCAAAGGAAAATATGGAAGCAGGTGATAGCGGAAATTTAGCACCTCAGAGTGACACTTTGTCAGAGAATTTATCTGGTGGTGAGCGCACTGGAAATGGTAAGAACTCTGAATGCCTTACAGATGATAGGTTACACTGGGATTTAAATCTTCCAACAGACGAATGGGGTCAACCTTGTGATGTAGTCGATGAAGTATCCAAAAGATACTCTGATGGAGAAGTCACTGAGTCCATTACAGAGAGCAGGCATGTTGATGGTTGTAAGGACTATGCGGCTGCCCTAATTGCATCAGATGTGCACATGAATTCTCCATTGCCGTCTGGGCCTAATGCTGAATCCTCTGCTCGAAATGGGAAGGACTGCCAATCTGGTTATGATTCTCAGTTTGAGGATGGAGAGTTGAGGGAACCATACCCTTGGGAAGAAAACGAGGGTGATAGTGGAGATGTTGAACAAGTGGATTATGGGTCTGAGCCTGAGAATGAGCGGTTTTACTCTTTGGCTGAAAGTCATAAGAATAAGCTAGAGGACGTTGATAAGGGAATCCTGGCAGAGACAAAGAGTGGAGCTGTCAAGTGTGAACCTGGCTATGTGCATGAAGCAAGTGGTGATATAGAGAAGCATGTCGTCGTTTGCATGAATGATTCACATTCAAAAGGATCTTCTCCATCAAGGAGTTTCGGGTCAAAATCATTCAGGGCTTCACATGAAACCATCCCAAGGAGGAGGCAAGTTGCTTCTCTGAGCCTCTTTCTCATTTCATTTTTTATGTTGTAATGGTTCCTTAGCTAATTAAAGGATTTCCCTGTTTCAGGCCTGATAGCTACGAAGAGCTGAGTGAGAGGGACGCTGGTCCAAATAAGTTTGTTGGAAGGGACAGAACAGGGATGCGTATGCGAAGCAGGAGTCCTGGCTGGGATTCCAGACGTCGCTTCTCACCACCTATATACAAAGGTGGTCAATACGGTTTTGGACGACCACGTCCTAAAACCGTTGTGGAGGGACGAGTAATGATGAGTGGCTTTGATCAGCCAGGGCCAGGTCCACAGGGCTATGTTCGGAGGCACTTCTCAAATGGAGGATACCGGGGTCGGTTCCGAAGGTTCCCAGATGGTAACGGCAACCGTGATTTCAGAGGCGTCGATCGTTCCTTCCCTCCCGGGGGTGCCAACGACTATCCAAATCGCATGCACAACAATCGGATGAACGGTCGGAGGGAGAGAAGCAAGTCCCCTCCTGTCTTCAGGAGATTGCACGACCCTCAGTCACGGTCCAGGTCCAGAAGCCGTTCCCCAGTGTCATGGAATGGGCGGAACAGATCGCCTCCCGGGTTCAGGGCCGATGAAAACAGGATGGAGAGAGTGAGGTTACCGTTCCAGAAACGGTTTCCGCTCGACCAAGAGATGGGATTCATGTCGCCGCAAAGAAACCAGCGAAACTCGAGGTTTTTCGACAGCAGAAACAATGATGGTGGTGGGGAAAATCATCCTAATAACTTTAGGGGAAGAAGATCGCCGCCAAGAAGGATGTTTAGACATGAGCAGAGGTTTGATAATATGAGAAGAGTGAATTCGGAGAATAATAATTTCAGACCATTTGTGCGGCATAATAATAACAATAGAAGGTTTGGGGATGGTGGTGGAGGCCGAGGAGGAGTGTGTAAATATGAGGGAGCGGAGGAGGAGAAGAATGGGAACAGGTATGAGATGGTGCACCGGCCACCTCCGCCTCTGCGTTTGGAGGCAATGGAAGAAGACGGTGATAACATCCGACGGTTCAGATTAGACGCAGAACATGAACACTCTATTGTTTCCAACAACAACAACAACAGCGATGCGTCATTAACAAATAAATTATAAGTTTTTTGGTAGGTTCTCTTTTTCATCTTTTGGTGTTTTGGGGTTTAATTTAAACGACACCAGAGTTTTTAGGGGTGCTGAAAAATGCTTGGTGATGGTTGTTTTCTTTTAGTTTAGCTTTAGGGTTTAGAGTTTGATTTTCATTTTTCCTCAGGCTTCCACAAGAGAGCTTCTAGATTTTTGTTTCTGTGTTTTGGTCGTTGCTCTCTTTTCCTTTCTTTGGAAGGTAGTTTTGTAGAAGAAAGAAAAAAGTGAAAAAAAAAATGAAATCCTTTTGCAAAATATTCATTGTTTCTTTTTATTCGGCTAAAGAAAAGAAGTTTATGTGTTGGTTTTAGAGAAGAAAACTGTAGTAAGATACTTATTGAGACAGTGACGCGTACATCATCAGACTGGATCCAATAATTAGAAGACTCCGTTATATATATCCAGAGCTGTATCCAGAGCTGTACCAAACCTGACAGAGCAATCGGGGTCAGGTTTCTTTGGTAAAAGTGGGGATAGTGGAAACATGAGCTGGTCCACTAAACTCATCCATTTCAAGAAGCGAAGCAAAATCTTTGTTTCGGTTATCTTCTTCCCAAAAAAACGATGTCACATCTCAATGTAATGCAAGGTCCCATCCTTTCTGTGATGTGTTTGCAAGTATCAGGTTGTGACCACAAATTAGCGACATGCACACCAGTCCACTTGATCCCACTGTACTTGTTTAACCATCTCCTGAATGTAACCACAAGAGCATCTGGTTCAGTTGGGATAAAGAAAGCTTTTGGTAAACACATAATGCTTGTAGGCATGATTGATGTATCTTCTCTATTTCCATTGGAATATAGCTAATTGTATTAATCGGGAGTTACTGAAAAATAAAGCACTTGAAGAAGAGACGCGCTTGCATTCCAGAACAACACTAAATGAAAATTAATAAAAAAAGAAATGTCAGAAGTGGGATTTGAACCCACGCCCTCTTTCGAAGACCAGAACTTGAGTCTGGCGCCTTAGACCACTCGGCCATCCTGACTTTTTGTTTAAGGGTCCATTGACAAAATATATATACATTTCATTTATTTTCCACCACAATAAATAACATAGAAATAAAACGATTTCTTTAAGCATTTGTTTGGATGTACAAGTTCTGAGTTCTTTGATAATTCGTTCAAGATCGCTCGAATTCGTGTGAAAATTGAATGATTACGGTTGATAAATTTTAAAGTCACACGAGCAAATGTACTTTGACTTTTCCATTTGGAAGAAAATAACGAAAGCACCGTTGTAGCTTCACTGATTGAATAGTTTCCTACAGCCTAAAGTACCAATACAAAACCAATGAAAAACAAATAAAAAGCAGAGAGCTACAGATTCGTTTTAAACGCTAAACAAAAGAAAAACCCCAAATCACGCAACGAGATCCTTTGATGTCGTTTCACTCCCTCCCCATTTCTTCATACGTTCCATCGTCTCCTCCACCTGTTCATCACAGTTTTCATTACATATTTATTTTATATCGTATTCAATCGATCTCAAGTGTATATAGGGCTATGGTTTTGTGTCTTATGTATGTTCTTACCTCTTTATTCCAGTTTGTCTTGTACAGAACAAACATCAGTAACAACGTTTGAAGTGCTGTCCCAGCTATCATCCCAGCCCAAAGTCCCTGAAGACATTATAAACACTATTTAAGCGACTTGAAAATTTCACTACTCTCAGACTTTCAGTAATTTTGAGCTGTTACTATTTATTCATGTCATTCTATAAATTCACGTACCATTACTCCAAAGTTTGCTTTGTAACCAAGAAGATACCCAAAGGGAAGGCCGAAAATGTAGTAACAACCCAAGTTAATATAAGCCACTAAGCCTTGCCAACCACCTCCAACAGCCACACCTAAACAAGATGAATAAACCGTGACGGTTATGATGTGATGAAAAAATCTAGTTTGGTTTTGATGGAAGAGAGATTTTTAGCATTTTTGTTACCGGAAATAACTGGCTGCACGCTGTTGAGAACCATGGTTATACCAAGAAGATAAGCTAGCTTAGACACTGCGCGTTGAAGTACTTTGCTGTTTGTGAAGATGATGGCAAAATTGTCTCTAGCTATGATAATAGCCACCATAAAGACAAGACCGATGAGGAGAGACTCGAACACCGTGACATAGACAGAGTATTTCGCTGCTCGTGGACGGCCTAATCCAAGCTCGTTGGAGACACGGACACTAGTAAAGTACACAAGCAGACACATGGAGGTTTATAAGTTGAATAGTCAGTTGAACAATTGGTTAAAAATAAATTATGTACCTTATAGCTGCGTTTATTCCAATGAATAACATTGCCTCCAGACCATTGAGATTCATGCTGAAACGTTAAAAAGCCAAAGCGTGAGAAATGTTAAAGAGTGGATACAAAAAGCATTCCAAGACCTGAAACTCACCATATGGAAAGAGAATCAACAGCGATAACAGCGTTGTCAAGGTGACCAGTAAGAACGATGATACTCATCATATACCAGATTTCAAGACAAAGCATAACAGCAGATGCAATGGAGAGTCTAACGAAAGCCCAAATCTCTTTAAAAGCCAACCAAGATAAACCAGACCAGCCTTCGTTACACCAACCAACCACATAAACGATCTGAGAGATTGCTGTTCCCCAGTTGGTGATATTAAACGCCAAAGCCGCACCGTTTGTTCCCCAACCAAACACGATGATGAACAGCCACAACATACCAACGTGTAGGACAAGCGCAATAAACCCAATCCAAGCAATCGCGGTTACTTTGCTCTGCGCTTGGAGGAACTTGGAAGTGGGGAAATTGAAAGCCAGCGAGAAGAGCTGAGGGATGGTTAGGAGAGTGAAGTGACCAGCTGGAACCGCGATCTCCTCTGCTTGACCGAGAAGTCTCAGAACGGGAGTAGCAAAGATGTAAATAGGAAGGAGGAAGATGCATGAAACGAACAAGATAAGCCAAGATCTCTGCATATAAACGCCTAACATATTCACTTGACCAGCTCCAAATGCTTGACCGCAGAGTGTTTCAAGTGCACTTCCCATGCCAAGCTACAGTTTCAAACCGAAATAATTAGACACGAAACGCTCGTTTCATCAATTCAACACAGTCTTTGAACAACATGAACAAGTTGATTCGGTTTCTTGATTAATACTTAGCAGAGTCACACATGAAAGTCAGATAGAGAAAAAGCATGGGGCTAGAAGGGAGACTAAGTACCAGGAAACCGAAGGAGAAGGTGCCGATGACGGAGAGAGAGATGGAGACGGCGGAGAGCTCGATCTCGCCGATGTGGCCGACGAAGATGTTGGTGATGGAGCTAACGCCGTACTGGCAGATGACGTTGAAACCAACCGGAGCGGCGATCATCCACATCTTGGCCGACTCCGTAGACAAAACTCGCTTCACATCGCTCCATGTCCTCGCCGGAGCGTAATCCTCCTTTACCTCGCCACCGTGCGCAAGAAACGGCGTCGTAGGATCCATCTCCTCCCGAGTCTCAAAACCTCACTCGCTCCTCTGTCTCTCTCTGAGTCAATGTTAGTTGCGGAAATGAGGGTTTGGTTTATATATAACTAAGCCGTTACATCACGCACTTCTCTCTCCCTTTCGTTTGTGCATACTTAAAATTATATAAATATCCTCTCGTGTTGTGCACAAAAAAAAAAAAAAAAAAAAACCCCCCCGGGAAAGGAAANAGAGCACCTTTAACGGTAGAAACCTGTGAATATCTCAGAAAAAAAAAAGATAATATTAATATTTTAGTTAAATAATTGTATGTTAATAATTGATTGGTAGTTGAACCACTATTAACAGAGTGATATGTGGGGATTGGGTTTCACTTTTCAGAGTATTTGAGAAGTTCTCAAACAGAATTTTTTCACATTTTTTCTCTTATTTTTTAACTACTTTATTTAAATTATGAGGATTCCTAAAAAAAATGTTCTACCGATAAAATGTTCTAACAAATAAAAAGAATTTCCCGATAATATTCATGTAATATTGAAAGTGGACTTGTCATATATTTTTTAATTATTTAATTTCCATCATTTGCAAATCCTTTATAGAAGACTGTTCACCATGCATGAACGAGATGATCGAGATCACTAACGATGAACTCAAATTTATGGACAAATATCACAATTTTTTGGAAATTTAACACAAAATCTTGAATGTATTTGGTGCATTGAATCTGTCTATGGCTGTACTAGTAAATTCGTTAACCTGTGTAAAATACCTGTTAATTAAACCATTGGAAGTGAGTAATATTGATCTTTATACAACAACAAAAAAGTTCGTAAAGTTGTTGTTTTTTTTTTTTTTTTTTTAACTTTTCGTAAAGTTGTTGTTCTGTTTAGTTTTTGGCAAGAGGGGTCTGGTTAGCGGAAATGATACAAAAGAATCGTAGGTGAAATTTTATTACGAATGTGGGATGGTAGATTAGGTTAGGTGAAACTAACCGGAGGTGTATGATACACCACGTTGGCATATCTAAATATCCATAAACGATTATTCGAAGAATCCAACTTAAAACAGAGACATGATGACGTTCGTGTGTCTCTTAATGCTTTTTTTCCCGTCAAACGACACAAGCATTTATTACTACGGAAAGTTTGGTAGAGAAAAAGTCACATGAAAGTTAAATAATTCATTGATTATGTTTTCCACGATTTTTTTCTTCTTTTATTTAGATTTGATCCTCGTGATAGTATTTCAGTGATTAGTGGTCCAGAATATTAAGATAGCGCTCGAATTTCATGCTAGCCAATGTAAGTAAGTTAGGTAAATTGTTTAATCCACCTAAGCTGGAATCAAATTTTGAATTAGGTACCAGAAGTGGTAAGTTGTCGTTTCCAAAAATAGGTGATGTCTTCTTAGTGATTTTACAACGCTTCTAGAATCCGAAAAGCGAGCTACGTAAACGTAGGTAAAGTGAATCAATCAATCATATACGAAGAAGAGTCAGAGAAGGAATCTTTTTTTTTTTTGCGTTTCTAAAGGAAACTACATGGTCCCGTGGTCCAGCTTTTCTTTTTGTACTTCGTCGTCATTGTATTCATAATTTCTTTGTTTCATAATAGTTTAAAACCTTTGCCATCAAACAAAACAAGACAGATGATGATGATGTACATATTGACATTTCCCATTGACTAGTTTGATTTTTAATGCAAAAATGAAAAAAGGAAAATTCCCTTACCAAAGGGCAGAGTCTCAGCCCAGGCTATTTCAATTCTGTATCATAACTTATACCGTTAGTATGATAACACTTACTGAAGAAAAACAAAAACAAGAGATGGTAATATATTTGGGGGCAACTAGGAAATTTTGAACTGTAGGATCGTAATCTATTCGGATCGAAAAATAGAGTATGTGACGTAGTCCTATCTTTGTCGTACGTACTGAAAAGTCATGATCTTGGAGATTTCGTTCGGTCAAGTTACATAAACAAGCTCCAAAATTATCTAACGTTGTTGGTCTCAAGTTTGTGTTCGTTGGAGAGAAAAGTAAGTTACATGATTGTATCTTATTGATAGGATTGATGGAACTGCAGCTTGGTGAAATTTTTTGAATAATTATTATATATGTAGAACATTTGTGGAATCACACCTAAAGCAGCGTCGCCATTATTATGGATTTACGGTGCCAGGATATGAAACAATTAGTTAAAAATACAGTACGGATATAGACAAAATGGGCCGAAATTTTAAGTAAAACAAGAAATATTGGGCATTTACAGTGACTTTTTCTTGTGAGTATCAGTGCCAATTTTAAAGATGGGCCATAAATTTGCAGATGAGCCCAGATCACTTATTTGATTTGGAGTAATGGTCTACTTAAGCAAGCTTCTCTAATGAATAAGTAGTCCTATGATCTTTTTGGATTT
Source organism: Sisymbrium altissimum (assembly GCA_900406495.1). Taxonomy (NCBI): domain Eukaryota; kingdom Viridiplantae; phylum Streptophyta; class Magnoliopsida; order Brassicales; family Brassicaceae; genus Sisymbrium; species Sisymbrium altissimum. The sequence goes on from OVBI01000148.1 coordinate 58,243, forward strand.
GCCAATATCTCTACTCGTTTTGCCACATACTGGACGATCAAAGATACTGATCATTGACTTAGTTAGTAGCTAAGCTGGTTCTGTTTGTTAGTCAGATTTGATAAGTCAAAAAAAGGAAAAAAAACTCTATTGTAGCACTAATGTCGTGGTAGATTCGTTCTTTTGTTTTCCTGGTTTAATCTAAACAAATCATGGCATGTTTAATTGGTTTCATACTCTTAATAGCTTTCCTCGTTTTCAAGAAATCGCTCATGTAATTAGTTATTAATATAGATGGGAATCAAAAGTTAACTTAACGCCTTAACTAGTATTTGGAACAATGTTTTAAAATAGAATGCTTGAGTTGGAACTTTAGTATAAGGTCTCTTTCTTATGATGTGAATTAGAATGTGTACCCCACCTAGAACCAGAAGCAAAAAATTGGAAATACTCAATTAAGTGAAAGGGAATCTTCTTGACTTGTGTTATAAAGAATGGTGGGGTTCTTGCCGTGGAACAAACGTCAATACTAAGCCCATTAAGAGCAAAGATATCCACAGGATATTATCTTCGATGACTTTGGTGGATCACATCTCTATCTTCTCCAAGTCAATTCCCTTCTAAATAGTAGCATACCTACTGTTTCATAATAGCTTGATCTTATCAAATCATCCTGGATTTCCAATTCATTTAGATTATCTTTGTTTACATAACGTGAACACATGGAATTTAAAGAATAACAGATATGAGATAACTTATACTTATTTAAATTGTCCAAACCTGCTCTGTTAAGCATCTCATATTTGTTTTTGATGTAATCCATGCAATTGTCTCTTTGCACCCAAAAATGATAATCCATCCCTTCACAAATCCAATTCTGGCTATATCATAGTTAAAAGCTTTTTATTTCGTGTGAATATTGAATCTGTTCATCAGCTTATTTTGTACTTTCTAATGTTAAATTAAAAGGCATAACCTCGAGACATAGATACAAAAGTTCCAAAAATAAAATAAACTTCGGTTTACGTACAAAGTTGTTTTTCCATATATATTCAGAAGTCACAGTCAGACTTGTTACCAATTTTTTTTGTCAAACAAGTTGTTACCATTTAACTCTTCTTTTATTTAGGGAGTATCCTCACCTAGTTCAAATACTCTGTTTATTTTTGGTAATCCTAATTCAAAATTCCTTCAATTAGTATAAAATTGAATTTTATATAATCTTGACTCAAGACTTTTTATGTCCATTTTTTAAAAGAAGATTTTTACAATTTTATTTTTGCTTAAACTAGTTCAGTTTAATCTAATTTTGTTATATTAGTGCTTTTAAACTACCATCAATTCTCGATGTTGGGGAGGCCTACATTCGCAAACGTAAGTTTTGGGGCCAAAAGTATAAAAATAAAAAAAGTTGAGGAGAGAAGGAGAGAATTGTCCAGTGTCCACATGAGGAGAGGAGGCCAGCCACTAAAAATTTCCACAAGGCCCATGTCTCTGTTTGACCATTGACTTTTCTACCTACAGCAGCGAATCGAGGATTCCCGAATTTAATTATTTATTTCCTATGAGAGAAATTATTTTGATTTCCATATTTGTAAAAAAAGGTTTTTTGATCTTAAATTACAATAGTAAAAAAAAAAGCCCAGGAAGACCAGGGAAATGGCAAAATCGTTATTTTCCATAACACAGGAGGGTATTGTCGGTGAAGAAAGGATGATAAATACGTGGTGATAGGGCACGAGGCTCTGCGCTGTTCATCCAAAGAAACAAAAGCTAAAAGGAAGAAAAAGAAAAATTAAAAAGATAATATATATTTTTTAATATAATTGCGCTTCTGCTGCTCTGTGAAGAAGACGAAAGAAGAAGAGGAAGACCTAGCTTGGCCGCCTCTCTGATCGGCGATTCTTCTCTACCGTGTTTATATACGGCTACTCGATTCTCATATTCGTTCTGATCGATCTTCGTCCTGTGTAGTTTTTTTCTCTCGGACCGAGACTTTGCAGTGGTTAATAAATCGGGGAGAGGCTTGAAAGGCGGTCATCTGATTAATCGAATCGAATCGAATCGTGTGTTACGTGATACGTGTTGGACAATCACCTGGAGGAGTTGATCTGATCTTAATCTCATATCAGCGGCGGTGGGATTGGTGTTTTGGAGTGATAATAGAAAAAAAAGAGTTTGGAGAAAAGGTATAAGAAAACCCTAAGCTCTTTGATTTCTGTGCTCTCTTTCTATGTGGTTTGATTGCGTCGAAGAGGAGGTCGTTTGTCCACACGATTCGATTATCGGACGTATGCTTTGGATTTAATGTTACGATACCGTTTCGAATATTCCCTTTTGGCATGACAGATCCACTAGCGTTTTCTTCCCCCAACCTCCACTTTCTGTATATATGATTGGGAGACTTATGGAAGAGGAACGACGGATCTTGTTGTAACTCTGGAAAGTCGTAGATCTCATCAGATCCTTCATGTTTGCCTAAGCTAGTGGACTCTTAACTTAGCTCTCTAAACCATGCCAATGACGTCTTTAAACGACCAACATATGACGGATCTTCCCTTCCTTTTTTTCTAATACACCAGAATCGAGTCTTTGTGCTTGAGGGTTCATCTAAGTCAGAGACCTACCCATGTTATCATTATGCTTCTTTTAAAAGCCTCTAGAGTCTTCAACTGGAAATTTCTTTGTCATGGCTTTTGTTTTTTTATGGCTTTCTTATGGAGATTATTGCTTTCAGGTGAGGTTAAGGATTACGCTGGGCATACACCCTCAAATTTGTGGAAAAACAGCAAATTCTAGTTGTGCTGATCCTACGTGGATGGGACTGCACTGAAAGTATGACAAGCACTGGAAGTTTAGAGCTCAAGGCTACCATCAATAACGGTCTTTCTTGGAATGTCTCTAAAGGTAGCAGAAGCTCCACAAGGCGTACTAAGAAACATGTTGCACCACAAGGAGATTTGGACTCAGAAAAGGTTTTCCATCAGCTTCTTTTCCCATTTTGTTCTGATATCGTCCCTCCTTCTCAAAGGGATTTAGCTGCTCTCATTATGCTAATGCTTCCTTCTTTCGATAATAGCAGCATGGCGTTTCTCTTCTAGGCCAGCATTTCACAGAAAGAGTAGAGCATGTTCCGATTAAGAAACGGAGATTTATGGTTCCGGCTCCTTCACCTTTGAAAAAGTCCGCTGCTCGCGGTGGAGACTCACAACATCGTGCAGAGATCAATCATGCTCTGCCTGTTTCCAGGTTGAACCCTAATCTTATGGGCGGGAAAACAGCTCAAGTCTCTGATGATAAACCACATTCCAGCAGTCATGACTTCTCTGGTATTGAGATACTTGCAGAGGTTGCTTGCAGTAGTGGTATAAGTAGCGATATTGCATCCGTAGTAGACGGTCTGCCTGTTGAACCTGTTCAGCAGCAAGATGCTTTCACCGTATCTGCTCATGTGGAAGGTAATGATTCATCATCTGGCACTGTTGATGTTGTCTCTGGGAGAGATGCTACGATTGAATCCAGTGACAAGGTTGGTGAAGGCAAGAGCGAAATCGTAGTGCCTCAAAAAGTTTTGGTTGATACTTTGGGTAAAACTTCGGCTGCTGATCAGAGTGAAGAGCATAGTACGGTAGCATCTAGTAGTATGGTAGTGACTCAGAACATCGGCATTGCTGTTTCGGATGAATCCTCAACGGAAAGGCCAAAGGAAAATATGGAAGCAGGTGATAGCGGAAATTTAGCACCTCAGAGTGGCACTGTTAGTGTGTCAGAGAACGTATCTAGTGGTGAGCGCACTGGAAAGGGTAAGAACTCTGAATGCCTTACAGATGATAGGTTACACTGGGATTTAAATCTTCCGACAGACGCATGGGGTCAACCTTGTGACGCAGTCGATGAGGTGTCCAGAAGATACTCTGATGGAGAAGTCACTGAGTCCGTTACAGGGAGCAGGCATGTTGATGGTTGTAAGGACTATGCGGCTGACCTAATTGCATCAGATGTGCACATGAATTCTCCATTGCCGTCTGGGCCTAATGCTGAATCCTCTGCTCGAAATGGGAAGGACTGCCAATCTGGTTATGATTCTCAGTTTGAGGATGGAGAGTTGAGGGAACCATACCCTTGGGAAGAAAACGAGGGTGATAGTGGAGATGTTGAACAAGTGGATTATGGGTCTGAGCCTGAGAATGAGCGGTTCTACTCTTTGGCTGAAAGTCATGAGAATAAGCTTGAGGACGTTGAGAAGGGAATCCTGGCAGAGACAAAGTGTGGAGCTGTCAAGTGTGAATCTGGCAATGTGCATGAAGCAAGTGGTGATATAGAGAAGCATGTCGTCGTTTGCATGAATGATTCACATTCAAAAGGATCTTCTCCTTCAAGGAGCTTCGGGTCTAAATCATTCAGGCCTTCACATGAAACCATCCCAAGGAGAAGGCAAGTTGCTTCCTCTGAACCTGTTCATTTCATTCTGTATTTGAATTCCTTCCTTTTCTAATTAAAGTGATTTCCCTGTTTCAGGCCTGATAGTTACGAAGACTTGGGTGAGAGGGATGCTGGTCCAAATAAGTTTGTCGGGAGAGACAGAACAGGGATGCGTATGCGAAGCAGGAGTCCTGGGAAAGGACAATTTGGCGGCTGGGATTCCAGACGTCGCTTCTCCCCACCGGTATACAAGGGTGGCCAATACGGTATTGGACGACCACGTCCGAAAACCGTTGTGGAGGGCCGAGTTATGATGAGTGGCTTTGATCAGCCAGGGCCAGGGCCAGGTCCAGGTCCAAATGGATATGTTCGTAGGCAGTTCTCAAATGGAGGATACCGGGGACGGTTCAGAAGGTTCCCTGATGGGAACGGGAATCGTGATTTCAGAGGCGATGGCAACGGGAACCGTAATTTCAGAGGCGTAGATCGTTCCTTCCCTCCCGGGGGTGCTAACGACTATCCAAGTCGTATGCACAACAATCGGATGAACGGTAGGAGAGAGAGAAGCAACTCCCCTCCTGTCTTCAGGAGATTGCACGACCCTCAGTCACGGTCCAGGTCCAGAAGCCGTTCCCCAGTGTCATGGAACGGGCGGAACAGATCTCCTCCTGGGTTCAGGGCCGATGAAAACAGGATGGAGAGAGTGAGGTTACCGTTCCAGAAACGGTTTCCGCTCGACCAAGAGATTGGCTTCATGTCGCCGCAAAGAAACCAGCGAAACTCGAGGTTTTTCGACGGCAGAAGCAATGATGGTGGTGGGGAAAATCATCATAATAACTTAAGGGGAAGAAGATCGCCGCCAGGAAGGATGTTTAGACAAGAGCAGAGGTTTGATAACATGAGAAGAGTAAATTCAGAGAGCAATAATTTCAGACCATTTGTGCGGCATAATAATAATAATAGAAGGTTTGGTGATGGTGGTGGAGGCCGAGGAGGAGGGTGTAAATATGAAGGAGCGGAGGAGGAGAAGAATGGGAACAGGTATGGGATGGTGCACCGGCCTCCTCCGCCACTGCGTTTGGAGGCTATGGAAGAAGGCGGTGATAACATCCGACGGTTCAGATTAGACGCAGAGCAACAACAACACACTGTTGTTTCCAACGACAATAACAACATCGAGGCGTCATAACGAATAAAATGTAACATTTTATAGTCTTTTGGGTTTTGGTAGAATGGTAGGTTCTTTTTTTCTATCTTTTGGTGTTTGAAGTTTTAACTTCAAACGGCACCAGAGTTTTAGAGCTGCAAAAGAAAATGCCTGGTGATGTTGTTTTCTTCTAGTTTAGGATTTTAGAGTTTGGTTTGGCATTTTACCTCAGGCTTCCACAAGAGGCTTCTAGATTTTTGTTTCTGTGTTTGGTAGCAGCTCTTTTTTTCCTTTCTTTTGGAAAGTATTTTGTAGAAGAAAAAAAGTCCAAAGAAATGAAATCCTTCTGCAAAATATTCATCGTTTCTTTCTTTGGTTTTTTGGCTAAAGCTTGTAGGCTGATTTGGTATCTTCCCAAAATAAATGATCATGTGTTGTTTTGAGAATTTGAGAGGAGATACAACAGAAGTGTAGTGATATGGCGTTATTGGGACGACGACGCAAAACTAGTGTTAATGTCCCAATCATATAAATACAGAGCTGTACTAGCCATGACAGAGGAATCAGGTCAGGTTTTTCGGTAAATGTGGGAATTGAGGAAATTTGAACTGGTCCACTAAATTCATCCATTGGATTGAAGAGTCAGAATTCGATTGCACATTTTAGAGGTAGGATAATATGTCATCTATTTGGTCTTTTTAGAACTGCGGATGAAACAATTATGTGTAGAGTTAAATTCGAGAAAACTCGTGTACAATTCGTTTACCGTTAAAGCTGATTTGATCATCTGTTCCCTTAAATAGAATAGAATCAGAAAATGCTCGTGACTATTTCTTCAATAAATGTATATCATCTACAAATTGTAAGTGATGGATTCATGAATTTATACATGTTATGTACACACCAATATCCATTTCAAACAAGAGCATGGTTGTAGTCATGGTAATGGAACGTCTTGTAGATGAAATGTGATAGCCACTTCGAAGCCGCGAAACTTAAAACGGCCGCTACAACCACCACAGTTCTTGCCACATTAGAAATTGCGATTTGCTTCGTCACGGCCATAACTCCAATCAAAGCAACCGATGCAATTTGTAAGATCACCTCAAACGCGTTGAGATATTTGTGAGCTTTCTTGCAGCTGCTGCAGTTCTCCACATGCGACCAATACCTGTAAGAAATTACGTAGGATTAAGCACAAAGCTTTCCATTTACTGAACGAGGACGTTTCCGTAACAGACAAGATAGGAGCACACGGAAACAGCAGGAGAGAAACTTTTTCAGAACTCAGAAAGAAGATATAGTAACCTGTCAAAGAGCTGTTCTCGGGGAGGCGTTGGAGGAAGAAGAGATGGATCAAACTTTCCTCTCCAATCGACTTGAGCCCCACTGTACTTGTTGAACCATCTTCTAAATGAAACCACAAGAGCGTCTGATTTAGTTGGGATAAAGCAAGCTTTTTGCCAGTTTTCAGGGCCCCTTTCCAATATCTTCCGCTCCTGCACACATCCCGTTACAAAATACAAATCAGTCTGGTACACTCTAAACTGATCAGCCTTCACTCACAAAAGTGTCTGGACTTGGGAATTACCTCGACATGAAGGAGGTGCAAATCTGAGTCTAGGATCTTGTTTTGACCAATGTGGAACACCCATCTAGGAACAATCTTATCAATAATTACACCAAAATTTCTCGGAAACGTCCATATCAACCTACTGCGACCTGGACTGACCGGAATGCATATAAAGATCAATGACAATTTACGCTTCGCCAGTGGCGCCTGGATGCAGAAACATAAGGTCAGTGAGATAAAAGATGTGAATCTAAACTAGACAATCTAGATACGTGTTAGTTTGCCTTGACCTTTTCAGATGCAGCTGGTGTGACAGACTCTTTGTCCTGCTCTCGTAAAGGCTCTGTGGAAGCTCGATACACACATGGTGCGATAAAATTTGCATAACCCCACTCTTGTTTTGCAAAAAACCCTTCGGTGTCTAGCCTTTTGACGGTAATTTCGAGTGGTTTTCCCCCTTCTCTGTCAATCTTCTCTGCAAGAAAGTCAGAAGGTTAGTACATGGACCTACGACATATCAGATACAAGTGTTTTGAAATGCAAATTGATCATTTTGCCTTTTGGTTTAGCAATCCGCATTAGGCCATAATGTGCATAGGGAACATGAGCTGGGTCCATGAGGTTTTCCACCAAGACATCGTACCTGAAAGATTTCAGATTTACATAAAGAGTTACACACACCTTGCTCTAAGACAGGAATGTATCACTCTCAAATATAATTTCTTTCTTCGTCGAAATTATGCAACAATCCAATAAAAACCGAACCTTTCAAAGTGAAACGAACACAGAAAATGAAGAACAAACATGTATTGTTATGAAACGTAGAATTATCAAAGAAGAATTTGGTTATAACCCGTAAGGAATATCTCGATTTGACATCATCTTAGTGAATGATGGATCTTCTAGCTCAGGAATGTAAGGTGGCTTGTTCGTCTCAAGAATGTTCTTGTACTTTGGATCACTGTTTGGCCAAAACCAAAGGATATCATGCTGCACAGTACTTGGATAAACAGCTACACAAGCTTGCTTGAAAGTGTGGACCTAATGTTCGAATCATCAAAGTAATCATTGATCCAACCAAAAGACACAACAAAAAGATTTGACTTGTATGTTTCTTAAGGCCAAATAGTAAGAATCTAACCGGAGGTCCATCAGGAGGTGCTTGAGGAATGAGCTTGCAATCGCCGGATCCATTGAAGCACCATCCATGGTAGACACACTGCAATCTCCCCCATTGATCAATCCTTCCATCAGACAAGGGAGCGAGGCGATGAGGACACGTGTCATCCATCACTTTCCAGTGGTTGTCGTTCCTGTCCCACCAAACCACCACGTCAATCCCCATAACTTTCTTCCCGTGTGGCACTTTCTTGTCCAGGTCGCAGATTGGCATTATCGGGTACCAGTTAGCGTACCAGTCGAACTTTTCCGACCCGGATTCGGATCGGGTTTCGGATTCCGGCGGCGAGTTCGTTGGGGTGACGGTTGGTGATGATACTGCGGTTGTGATTCTATTGGATTTTAGCGATGGGGATTTGAAGGTGAAGGAGTTTGGAGAAATGGGTTTTGGATTGGAGAAAGAACATCTGAATCGAGATTTCGGTTTGAGGATTCGGGGCGATGGAACCGTGCATGGTGCAAGAGCAGCTTCCATGGTTGCAACTTGGTGTGGTGTGTGGTGGTGACAACAGGTGAAGAAAATTGGAGGAGTTTCTTTTATATTCTTTGTATTTTGATCATTTAAATCCAACGGTTCAGATTAACAGTTGACTATGTCCTCCCATTTTTTAAATCTGTTAGTAAAAGTAAACCACATCCCGGTCTTGGGCTAAATCCCATAAAACAAGGGAGTAAATATGAGTTATGATGATAATTCTCATATTTTTGATTAATGTCTTGAATTACTAATTTCATATGCATTTGCATGCTCCATCTCCTGTTTCTATAGTTTTTATAACTCGCGTAAGAACGTATCCTGTCTAGAGATTTGTTCAATCTTTATTTAGTGTGTACAATTTACATGCTATTTTAAAGTTAATGGGTTTGATAAAAAGTAACGTTGTTGGTTTTTCTTTTTTTTAATGTGGACCGCTGAATTAGGTTTGACCGCCGGGTTAATCTGGAAGTAAAATTTAATTCGTTTTAGTTTTTCAACCATATATTTGTTAAGCATAAGTCGAAACGCAATCTTTAAAAAATATATAAAAACTATTACAATACTCAGACCAGACAGTTCGTGACTTCATGTAATGGGTGCATTTTAAAAGGATTGATATCTGGTCCACTTCCTTCGATCTTCATCCATGATGTCTCTGCTCTGACGAATGGTCTTATGGGTACTGTGAACAGATATCGCCATCATAGAAATCCAGAGTTGTACTAGCCATCACAGAGCAATCGGGTCAGGTGTTTTTGGTAAATGTGGGAATTATGGATACATGGACTGGTCCACTAAACTCATCATTAAAGAAGCAACTTCGAGAGAATTTGATTACACATTTTACAAGTACGATAATATGTCATCTATTTGGTGTTTTAGATCTCCGGATGAAACAATTATGTGTAGAGTTAATTCCAGATATTGGTGTACAAATTTGTTTACCGTGAAGCAGATTTGATAATCTGTTCTATCCACGAAATATAATCGACTCAGAAAAATGCTCGTGAGACAATTTCTTCAATATATGTATCCTGTAAAGATGTTAATAGATATTATACATATTATGTACACACACCAATATCCATTTCAAACAAGAGCATGGTTGTAGTCATGGTAATGGAATGTCTTGTAGATGAAGTGTGATAACCACTTCGAAGCCGCAAAACTTAAAACGGCCGCCACAACTACCACAGTTCTTGCCACATTAGACATTGCGATTTGCTTCGTCAAGGCCATTACTCCGATCAAAGCAACCGATGCAATTTGCAAGATCACCTCAAACGCGTTGAGATATTTGTGAGCTTTCTTGCAGCTGCTGCAGTTCTCCACATGCGACCAATACCTGTAAGAATTTACGTAGGAAGAAACACAAAACTTTTCATGTAGTGAACGAGGACGTTTCCGGTACAGACAAGATAGGAGCACACGGAAACAGCAGGGACAAAACCTTGTTAACTTTAATAGGAGTATTAAACTATTAATTAAGGGTCTTTTTTTAGAACTAGTTCTCATCAAAACTCAGAAAGAAGCTACAGTAACCTGTCAAAGAGCTGGTCTCGAGGGGGCGTTGGAGGAAGAAGAGATGGATCATACTTTCCTCTCCAATCGACTTGAGCCCCACTGTACTTGTTGAACCATCTTCTAAATGTAATCACAAGAGCGTCTGATTTAGTTGGGATAAAGCAAGCTTTCTGCCAGTTTTCAGGGCCCCTTTCTACTATCCTCCGCTCCTGCACACATCCGTTACAAAATACAAATCAGTCTGGTACACTGATCAGCCTCCACTCACAAAAGTGTCTGGACTTGGAATTACCTCGACATGAAGGAGGTGCAAATCTGAGTCTAGGATCTTGTTTTGACCAATGTGGAACATCCATCTAGGAAGAATCTTATCAATTATTACACCAAAGTTTCTCGGGAACGTCCATATCAACCTACTGCGACCTGGACTGACTGGAATGCATATAAATATCAATGACAATGTGGGCTTCTCCAACGCCGCCTGGATGCAGAACCATACGGTCAGGGAGATAAAAGATGTAAACCTAAACAAGACAATCCAGATACGTGTTAGTCTGCCTAGACCTTTTCAGATGCAGCTGATGTGACAGACTCATTGTCCTGCTCTCGTAGAGGCCGTGCGGAAGCTCGATACACACATGGTGCGATAAAATTAGTATAACCCCACTCTTCTTGTATTGCAAAGAACCCTTCCTTGTCTAGCCTTTTGACGGTAATCTCGAGTGGTTTTCCCCCTTCTCTGTCAATTTTGTCTGCAAGAAAGTCGGAAGGTTGGTATATAGATCTAAGACATATCAGATACAAGTAAAATTGTTTTGAAATGAAAATTTATAATCTTGCCTTTTGATTTAGGAATCGGCATTAGACCATAATGTGCATAGCGAATATGAGCCGGGTCCATGAAGTTTTCCACCAAGACATCGTACCTGAAAGATTTGAGATTTACATAAAGAGTTACACACACCTTGCTTTAAGACATGAATGGAGCATTCTCAAATACAATTTCTTCGTCGAAATGAAGTAACAAGCCAATAAAAACCGAACCTTTCAAAGTGAAAGGGAGACAACAAGCATGTAGTATTCGTTAGGAAAATTAAATAAAATAAAAGAAGGGAGATAGAGATTATGGTTATAACCCGTAAGGAATATCTCGATTTGACATCATCTTAGTGAATGATGGATCTTCTAACTCTGGTATATAAGGTGGCTTGTTCGTTTCAAGAATGTTCTTGTACTTTGGATCACTGTTTGGCCAAAACCAAAGGATATCATGCTGCACAGTACTTGGATAAACAGCTACACAAGCTTGCTTGAAAGTGTGGACCTAAAGTTCCAATCATCAAAACTATCACTGATCCAACCAAAATACACAAAAAAGACATAAAATTTTATGTTTCGTAAAACCAAATAGTAAGAATCTTACCGGAGGTCCATCAGGAGGTGCTTGAGGAATGAGCTTGCAATCGCCGGATCCGTTGAAGCACCATCCATGGTAAACACACTGCAATCTCCCCCATTGATCAATCCTTCCATCAGACAAGGGAGCGAGGCGATGAGGACACGTGTCATCCATCACTTTCCAGTGGTTGTCGTTCCTGTCCCACCAAACCACCACGTCAATCCCCATAACTTTCTTCCCGTGTGGCACTTTCTTGTCCAGGTCGCAGATTGGCATTATCGGGTACCAGTTAGCGTACCAGTCGAACTTTTCCGACCCGGAATCGGATCGGGTTTCGGATTCCGGCGGCGAGTTTGTTGGGGTGACGGTTGGTGATGATACTGCTGTTGTAAGTCGTTTGGGTTTTGGCAGTGGGGATTTGAAGGTAAAGGAGTTCGGAGAAATGGGTTTTGGACTGGGGAAAGAACATCTTAGTCGAGATTTCGGTTTGAAGATTCGAGGAGATGGAACAGTGCATGCTGCAAGAGCAGTTTCCATGGTTGCTATATTTGGTGGTGTGTGGTGCTGACAACAAGAGAAGAAACTTGGAGGAGCTTCTTTTATATTCTTTCTATTTTTGATAATTTAAATCTAACGGTTCAGATTAACGGTTGACTTTTCCTCTTTTTAATCACGGCTGACAGACACTTCACGTGATGTGGCTTTAACTGAAGCGTAAACTAGTCCTAGCGTAAATTATGTCGGCGTGTCCGGATGTCCCCCCTTTCCCTTATGTTTCCCTCTAAAGTTTAAGAGTTATGAATGATGCTAATTCTCAGATTCTTTGAACGTATCTTGTCTAAATATATTCGATGCTTTTGATGTTGGGTTCTATATTCGCAGTTTACGCATTTGCATGCATCACCTTCTCTTGTTTCTATAATTCTATAGTTTACTGGCTTAGAATGTCACCTGAAAATGATCCACCAAAATAAAAAAACCTTTCCCCTGTCTTAAGTTTTGCTCAATCTTTATTAAAATGTGTTTACAGTGTAAATGCATTACGTTGACAACAATGGATGGGAATTAACATCTAGGCTCTAGCTGAGTTACTGAGTTTTTCAAAATTCCAACCGGCCACTTACAATGTGCACCGCCAGGTTAATCATGAATTAAAATTTTAACTCATTTTAATCTCTCAATCATATATTTGTTATGCAGAATTAGAAGCGCAATCTTAGGAAAAAAAAAAAAAGAAGGAAAAATCATTACAATACTAAAAAGATTTGACATGTGTTCAATTTGTAAGAGCAACAGTTCGTGTAATGAGGGCTGCATCTTAAAAAAGATTTGACATGTGTTGTATTTCTAAAAAGTATCAATGATACAAATGAAAATTGAACCGGTAAATTGGAAGAGGGAAAGTGTCGGTTGACCGGTTGAGTGTAGAGAACAAACGTCGGTTGCTCGAACCACAAGTAAAGCAGCATATCGTTAGGAAAAGCGAGGGCATAAGAGTCATTTAGCAGGATCCCCGCGTATCAGTTTCTCCCACGTCTGAAATTGAAAAAATAATGGGTAGAGAGATTATATAAACAAAACTCAATTTCCCTCTTTAGATCAAAAATACAAGAGTTGTTTTCTGCAGTCATTTACGAGAGATCTAGTAGTGGGATTTGTCTGAAGGAGAGTGGATTTGGTACACGAGACATTTCGTTTCCTTGTCCACCAAAGCCATACAGAGAATCTACGAGCTCTCTTTTTGTTTGGTTAGGGAATTAGGGTTCGAGTTTTTTCTGGTACGGAAGGAGGAATCATGGCTGATGTTGTTGTGCACATATACGATGTGACCAACAGCGGATCGGAGAAGACGAACAACACCATTCTCCAGATCAACAGGTTCTTCAAAGACGGGATCGGTCTAGGTGGCATATTCCACAGCGCCATTCAGGTGATTCTTCCACTTCCTTCGATCTTCATCGATGATGTCGCTGCTTGGTTATGTATTTGCATTAGTGGATTTTGTGATGTAATGGAAAATTTGATGACTTGATGTGCACACAATGCCTTTTGGTTTGATCTGTGTGGCTCTAGTATAATGTTTAATGGTCCTCATGTCTCTTTTTTTAAGATCCCTTTCTTCTCCACTCAGATCTCGGTTTTTTTCTAGTAATTTCGGCATTTTTTTCATTGATATACTATGAATGGATCTATGGAGGCTTGTCAGAATCATTGATCTTATGCAAAAGTAATTGGCAACTTTCACATTTGAGTCAACGACAATTTGGTGACCTTTAAAATAAGGCCTTTGAAGAAAGCAACAGTTCATTGTATAATCCATTGCTGAATCAACGAAACCACCAGCGCTTGGCTTTTGGTTTACATGTTACTATTAAGGCTTGTATGTGTAACATTTGATTATCTTTCTTTTCATGGTTTTGTTACATTTTTTTTTTTTTTGCGGCTTTTAGATAACTATCGAATTCAAAGAGAAGATAATTCGTCGGCATCTCTAATATGAGTTTTGTGCAGGTATATGGAAACGACGAATGGTCTTATGGTTATTGTGAGCAAGGAACTGGTGTATACAGCTGTCCTAGTAGCAAGAACCCAATGTACACATATCGTGAGAAAATTGTTCTTGGGAGGACAGAGTGCACAATCTTTATGGTCAATCAGATATTCCGTGAGCTCAGCAGGGAATGGCCAGGACACACTTACGATCTCTTGGCCAAAAATTGCAATCACTTCTGTGATGTACTCTGTGACAGGCTTGGTGTGCCAAAGCTCCCAGGTAAAGCCATTATTTCGGAATATTGAGAAAACCATTGTGTGTATGTGTCTTGGTCTTGAAGAGGCTTATGTGATTGTTCCGGTTCTGCCTCTCTCTTAACAGGTTGGGTAAATCGTTTTGCTCATGCTGGCGACACAGCCTTGGAAGTGGCAGGAAACACAGCAACGCGGGTTGGTTCTCTCTCGTTTTGCTTCTCTGGAACCTATATGGCATCATTTTGGGTGTTTAATCTTGTAAACTGGTATTTTGCAGATTAAGCAAGCCAAAACTGAACTTGTATCAGCTAGTAAAGTGGCGTATCGCTTCCTTTCGAATGTAACCTCAAACGTAACCAACGGCTCCAATGGCTCACCAGAACGGCCTGGAACCCTCAACAACTCAGACAATGGAAACTTGAGAATGCAAGGCACTTGGCTCAAAGGGATGCTTAACACTGCCAAACCTTCCACAAGTACAGAGAGGGATAACAAAGATGAAGATGCAATCACCAATCAGCCAAAAAAACAAAGCCGTGACTCTGAGGTTCTACTGTTTCAGTAGCAATCGTATCAATCCAAAACAATGCATTTATTTGGTTAATTGTACATATCACATTTGATTACTTATCTTACAATTCATTTTGTCACAACACTCTTTATCTCTCTCATTCTGTTTCTGCAGTTGTTTGCGTTTCCTGCATTTCTGTCGTTTACTTCTATTTGTTCTTCGTAGTTTAACTTGGTTGCTTCCTGTTGGAAACTTTATTCATCAGTACTCCACAAAAATCATTTACGTGCTTCTGTTTCCCTTCATACATCTGTGATATATTCAATGCAGGACCTAGTAAAAGAGTATGGAATTAGTCTGAAACCTAAGACAGAAAAGAGAACCACCTTTATTAATTCCTCCTTGCAGAAGAGTTCAGGCCGTTGTAAAGGAAGCACTACCAATTCCTTTAAGGTGTCTTTGACATCCTCTAGTGCCCCAATGTCATAAAATTTAACACCAATGTCTCTGGGCGGAATAACATCACTTGAGAGCCTATTCATAAACTCATTTTCTGTCGCAATGTTTTGAAAGCAACAAAGAAAATTAGACCGTTGTTACATGACAGGAGCTATTTCCAAAGTGCTGCTAATCAGTAAACAAATAAATCAATTTAACCGTGAGAGACTTTGAGCTCTTAGATTCATTTAGAAAAGCCTGTAAAACTCTAACTCCAGATTTTATGCTGCAAGGATCCAAAGTTCGCACTCAATACTGGTTCAGATATATAAGAGCAGTACTGATTCTTTTTCTGCATTTACTTTACTACGGTTTAATTGATGAAATTTGATTTGTTGAGAGTACTCATCTTATCATTGCATACAATATATTTGACTGCTTTATAATTGTAGAGTTATATAATTCTAACTGGATATTTTTTCTCCTTTCTTTAGATAGCCTTTTGTAGTTGCATCAGCCAAACGAATTGTTTAAGGGCTCCAAGGTCGCGTATGTTCTCACATGGCTCCTTGCCCCTTCTTTTCATTGACGGGAATATCCCGAAATACACATTCTCGTACAGGAGCAACAATCATAAAAATGCAACACTGATGTGTTTACTCTTATTGATAATTCTCTTTGAATTCATGTGTTCAGCTTTTGAGTTGTGTGTTTCGATATTTTGACAAGAAATTGTTCTCCTCTGCACCTATCTTCAGCTTATCGGAAGCTCGCTAGGAGTTACCATCCAGATGTTTGCTTGCCAAAATTTATCCACTGCAGGGGGTTAAAGTTTTCTTACTGCACACCCCACTCAGATCACAGTACAAACATATTTGACAGCCTACTAGCTCGCAGAGTTCATGCTCTCCCCAAAGTTACCAAACTAGTTGGTTACCGTAGGAGAGAACGAGAGATATTAGATTCTAAACCAGGCAGATGATTCTTGGTCTTGCTCCTCTAGACAATCGAGCAGCGGTGCAAAGCTCAATCTCACAGAGCAATCATCTGAATTTTTGCATCTCAGCTGACTCAGATTACCCAGAACACAGAGCAAAGTAAGACTACCAAGAAGGGTAGAAGCAGAGTATTATCAGTACAACCATCAACTGCAAAAGATTCTGACAGACAGCCTCAACCAAATCAGAAATCTCAGCTGGAACCCAATATGAGCCAAGAAAAAGAGGAAAAGGATATCAATAATATTTTCTCTAGTAGTTGCAAGGAGAAGTAATCATGCACAGAAGCTTTTTGCCTTTTTGTGCCACGGTGATATCCAAAAGGCGTTTCTTTTGTATAATATTTTTGTCCTGACACTCCACGAGCTCCATATGAGTCTCAATGTGTCATCTTAAAGCCTGATGCAAAACAAAATATCACTAGAAAGAAATAAATCACTTACACTTTAACAAATTAATCTTGGGGAGATGTAGAACTGCAGATGATTTGACTATCTATAAGAACAAATAACAGAAAGCTCAAACAGATGATTTGACTATCTATAAGAACAAATAACAGAAAGCTCAAACAGCAGCTTAATAGATGATATAAAAATAAAACAAAAGAAACAACCATTTCGAATTCAGAGAGTAACAGAAACAGAATGCAAAACCTTGTAGCGATCTACGACATTGTAGCAATCTAAAAAGGGATAAACGGTCATAACAGCATTAGACCTCTCAATGCTGCCCCAAATCTCGCTTCCCCGTCTCTCCAAAGAGATCTCTGTACACCACATCTCAAGATGATCGGTTTTGATGACGTCCCAGAAGAATACAATGTTGTTACCATAGTTGCTCAGTCTGACCCCTGAAAGTAAATTTACCAACTCAGACCTGTACCGAAACAGTCTCGTTTTGGTTGAACCAGGCGAAGCCACCAGATGGCGATAACTCTTAGAGACGAGAAATAAAGCGGCGTGGTCCAGTCTTGATACTCGTGCCAGTATGCTCATAGCCAGGTCATATGGCAACCATGATAAAGAAGACGGGGGCGGAGAGGCTTCCACCTTCCTCTTCTTCTGCGGGGTGACTCTTTCGAATTGGACATCGACTCTAAATGTTGTCTTTCCTTTCTTCTTTCTCTTTCCATTGTTTGGTTTCTCTCTTCTGTCTTTTGTTTTATTGTTGTTCTGAAAGACAAATGATCTCTCTTTTATAGGCTATTCAAAATTGGCACCAAAGGAAGATATGAATAGGAAACAGATCTCTTTCAGATTTACTTTTTTTTTTCTATAAATAATATTTATTAACATAATATTTTCGTGTATTCATAAATATATATTATTTAACATGTATTATAATCAGTTAATCAATTATTAGAAAATTCTGTACTAAAAATGTATTTGATTATCAATAGTTAATAGTTTTTATATCATTGCATTTTACACACATATTTTTAATATAATAAAACAAACAAAATTTGATAACTACGTTTTAATGATAAAACAAATATTACTGGTTTAGTGACAGAAAAAAAACCTCATTAAATACTCATGAATATGAGAATTATACTTTTCATTCTTACTGGTTATAAACTGGATAATATATTCTTTAAAACATGTATAAATCTATATAAACCATATATGGATTTTACTATTCTTTATCTATATATGAATTTTCACTTAATTATATATTCATTTTATTGAAAAATTATCTGTTTTTAAAAATTTAAATCATAATATGTTTGAAATAATGCACAGAATTTTTTTTCACTTGGATTAAAAGCTTAAATTAATGTGTATATAGTGCTTTGTAGTAAATAAATTGAGAAGGAAAAAAATGAAACAAAAAAATAAAATAAAAAATAAAAATGGCTGAAAGGTTATAGTAATATTATATAAATACATATTATACTTTTTAAGTAAGTTAAGTATAAGTTTTATTTTAGCCAGCCTAATAGTAATTTCCCTATCGTTTAACACGTTGTTAATAGCAGGTAATTAAGCAAGTCTTAGCATTTATTTTGCATACAATTCAAAGATTTTGCTAATTAACAGTGTTAAAAATAGCTGCAATACAAATAAATATGAAGAGTTTTAACAATGTATGAAGGATACAACTCGCAAATGCGTCCGTAATATAGTAACATAGCAGGAAAGAAAACATAGTATCAATCCAGTCGTGAAGAGAGAAACAACAGAGCAATCTCATACGGAAGTAACCAAAAGGGATTCTGAAATAAACAACACAATTCGAAACTTAGTTTAGCATGAAATCTGGACTCGTGGCATTTGTCATCCCCGGAACATCCCATTGAACAGAAAGGCATTCACGTCAGTGTTTTCAGATATCTGTAGTGATGAGACAGCCTGCGCAGCAATCAAATCAGCTGATATTCCCATGTTGTTATCCCAAGATTCCCTCATGAATGGCGACCAGTTACCGTCTCCACGTCCATACCCGTTAGACACAAACCCAATCCCCTGAACCGCGTATCTAGCGCAACTTTGGCGAGGAACATAGTTTGTTCTTTCACCTCTAAACATATCCATCTTGAAACCCTTTTCCTCGCCGTAGTTGGTTCTTTCACCTCTAAACAAATCCATATTGAAACCCTTTTCTTCGCCAAGCATGACTCGAGATGAATCATCAGAATCTTCGCCCAGGAGGACGTGCAGAGCAACAGCTTCTGCTATTGCAGCCCCTTCTTCATCTAACCTCTGTTGTTCTTCCAGTTTCTTTTGCTTCTTCTTTTCCAGCTCAGCCCGGATGGCTGCAGAAGTAGCAAGAGCCTTCTCAAGACGTCTCTTTTTCTTCTCAGCTTGCTTGACACGATCAAATTCATCTTTACCATGTTTCTTTTTCCCTTTCCTAGCTACTGGCTGAACTTGCTTGCACACCGCGTGATCCATACTTGCTTGCTCTATATATATATCTATAATTCTAACTAAGGTAACTGCACTAAACTCGCTGCTGTCGAAAAGGATATCAAGAACTACACCCACTCTGGTATATAGGAATACCTCATGGTGCGGACAATACAATCCCAAAAAGAAACAACTGGAGACAACTGAAGGGAGACGTCGTAAGAATTTGCAGACTGAACATTTGCAATCATTCGTCCTCCTTTCCCATACCCCTTAGACTCGCCCATTTTCTGCATTTGGCAATTACTTTATTAGTTTCAAAGCGGCAAAGGAGAAACAAAGAAGCTAATAACCTTAATCTTAAAACAACAACATATATTTAGGCCAAAACAATAGCATTCAAACTTGTACAAGCCAACAGTTTTAGATACAACCAAGCATGACAACATGATATGATCTGAGTCAGCAACAAGCCCAAAGATGATGCCTCACAAAAGCTGAAACCTGATAATATCGATGACTATTGAAACCCTAATTACTCAAAGTAAGGAGCAAGAAACATAGAAAAAATATCCACAGAAAGAGTCAATTCCACGGCAAGCTTCACGACCTTTCTTAATCCTCAGCGACTAAACTCACGAAGCGTAAACTACACCAAAACGGATCGAATTACACAAAAAGAAACCGACAGAACTCAGATCTGCCTCTAAAAAAACTCAAGCCACATCAAAATTTAACCTCAATTTAGCAGGATCACAACACAAGTAATCGGATTTAATCGACTAATTAGGTTTGAGACCATAAATAAGCATTAATTCAGTTAAACAAATGAGACTAATCGATATTTAAAAACAAGTCAATTCTCGATTAGAAAAAAAATAAAAGCAAAATCAACAAGGAATTGAGGATAAACGATAAAATCCGATCCAAACCTCTACAAAATTGCATAGAAGCAGCTTGCCTCGAAGAACTCCCTTAATCGGATAATACAAAGAGACAGAGAAACTAAAACACGGAACTTAAGTTGATGTTTGGATGCAGAGGAAAGTACAGAGAGAGAAGGAAAAAAATTCAGACAGTCGAGAGAAAAAGGAAGAGAAAGAAGATTTTTAATCGTATATATAAAAGACACGAGGAAAGAGAGAGGATCAGAGGATAGTACAAAGAACAAAACGTAGCCCGTCACTATTTAACCCAATTAAAATAGGCCACGCGTCAAATGATCTATTGACTTTCTCTTTTCAATGTAATAAGTTTTCAATTGGGACTTTGAGACTTGGCCGGTGCGACTTCGTCTAGTGGGGCCCAGCAGTCACGAAAAGAGCTACGACAGCCGTTAGATTCAATGTAAGATTTTTATTCGTTTCGACGGCCGAGATTTTTACAGTTCCAACTTCGCCAGAAAAAAACAAAACCGGTTTAAGGTTTAACCGATTGAGTAGCGTAAACCAGGTCGTTTGCTGGAGCGGCAAGTAAAGAAGCAAATATGAAGAAAAAGCGAGGGTAAAAGAGTGATTTCGTAGGATCCCCACCACCACCGCCGCACCCAGTTTCTTCTTCATCTCCATCACCTACGTTCTGAAATCGAGAAAATCGTGAGAAAATAAACTAAATAAATTTGGCTTTCTTTATAGTAATTTCGGATAGATCTGGTAGTGGGTTTTGTTGAAGGAAAGTGGATTTGGTAAGAGTCTTTGGGGTTTCCATCTCCACCGTAGTAGCTATAGAGAGAATCTTCCAACTCTTTTGTTTTGTTTGGTTAGGGAATTTTAGTGTTCGAGTTTCTCTGGTAGTGAGGAAGGAACCATGACGGAAGTTGTTCTGCACATATACGATGTGACCAACAGTGGATCGGAGAAGACTAACAACACCATTCTCCAGATCAACAGGTTCTTCAAAGACGGTATTGGTCTAGGCGGCATATTCCACAGCGCCATTCAGGTAGCTCTATCTTCGTCTCTAGTCATATACTGATGATGTCTTGTTTGTGTTATTTGTGAAAATATGGATAATTTGACGGCATGATGTGCAAACGTAAGCGTTTTTGATGTTTCCTTGCTAGTTTTTGTTTGATCTGTGTGGTTCTAGTCTGAAACTTGACTTCCCTTTTCTTGTCTCCACACTCAGGATCGTGTGTGTTTCCTAGTTAAATTTAGAAACTTCTTCGTAGGATAAAGGTTTCTCTGGAGACTTGTCAACTTCTATGATGGCTCACTTTTTACTTGATTGAGCTTTGACCTGGGCAAATATAATTGCAAAGACCACTTTCCCATTATAAGTCTTGACAATTGTGCTTAATCAACTAAACTACAAGCACTTGACTTTTGGTTTCCAAGTTAGTGCTAATGATTCTATGACTTATAGGTCTGTACATGTATATAGCGTTTGACTATTCTTGTTCATGCTTTTGTTGTTTTCTTGTGCCTTTTTGATGACTATGGATACGTATGGTAGCATGATTGACTGGCGTATCTTGTGAATTTTGTGTAGGTATATGGAGATGATGAATGGTCTTATGGGTATTGTGATCAAGGAACTGGTGTATTCAGCTGTCCTAGCAGCAAGAATCCAATGTACACATATCGTGAGAAGATCGTCCTTGGAAAGACAGATTGTACAATCTTCATGGTAAATCAGATATTGCGTGAGCTCAGCAGGGAATGGCCAGGACATACATATGATTTGTTGTCCAAAAATTGTAATCACTTCTGTGATGTACTTTGTGACCGGCTTGGTGTGCCAAAGCTCCCAGGTAAAGTCATTATTTGGGAATCAGGGTGTGTGTGTGTGTGTGTTGGTCTTCAAGGTTTACATGACTTCTTGGGTTATATCTTTTAACAGGTTGGGTGAATCGCTTTGCCCATGCCGGCGACACGGCGTTAGAAGTTGCAGGAAACACAGCAATGCGGGTGGGTTCTCTCTCGTTTTGCTTTGCCCAGGCGGCTTCTTTCTTATATTTTAATGCCGGATGATTGATGTTCAGATCGTTTGTGAATTGGGATTTTGCAGATAAAGCAAGCCAAAACTGAACTAGTATCAGCTAGTAAAGTGGCTTATCGCTTCCTTTCGAATGTTACATCAAACGTAACCAACGGCTCCAATGGCTCTCAACAACGACCAGGAACCCTCAACAATTCAGACAATGGGAACTTGAGACTGCAAGGTAGTTGGTTCAAAGGGTTACTTAACACTGCCAAACCCTCCTCAAGTACAGAGATAGAGAACAAAGATGAAGGTGCAAATCATGTGATCCCCAATCAGCAGCAAAAACAGAGCCGTGACTCTACACCGATCCACCATAGTGCATTTGGCTAACTGTAATATATCCATCATTTGGTCGAAAAGTGACACACAAGCACTATTTTCCTCATCTGTATCCATTACTTTTGTACCATCATTGGATCTTTTATTTCTTTCAGCAAAGCAAAAAGTGTGATTTTGATAAAAAAAAAATATTCCATTGAACTAGTTGTCATTGGCAAGTCTAATATATTCATAAAATGTGATAAGAAGTACTTGCAAATAAGATATGATATTAAAATGGTATAGAAAACACGAAAAGCTTTTAATGGTAATCAATTAAAAAATATAATAAAAAGGAAGAAGAAATATAATAAAAACGAAGAGGAATGAAATAAAATGAATAAAATAATATTTGTTATTTATTATTCTTTTTCAATTTTGATAAATAATAATTTTATTTTATATTTATTTAAAAAAATATATGTAAGAAAATCATATGTAATAAATATTACTTATGAATGGTAAATATTTTAAGAAATGTAAAAAAAAATCACTATTATTATTTTCTGATTAAATCAAATAAAAATAAATATAAAATTTATATTTCTTTTATATATAAATTTATGATATATGAATAGAAAAAAGATTTCCCGAAAAAAAAAATTTATATTTTTAATAAAAAATAAGTTAGAGCCGAAATTAAAATGATATATAAAAAATATGATAGAAATAGTTGCAAATAAAATATGAGAGATTAAAATGGTATGATGTATACCACTTAGCTAAACAAACATAAAAGAAAAACATAACAGAAGTCAAGTTTCACAGTTAAAAAGAATTCTAAAACAAAGTAATAGCAACAGAATTTTGTACCACAGCAGAATTTTGTACCACAGCCTGTAGTCATCCCGGAAAAGACATCATCCTAGATATGAAACATTTCTATCAGTCTCAATAGCCAATGAGTCATTCGCTCTCTTCAATTTTGTTATCTTCAATGTATATGTTTTTTTCCAGTTTTAAATGAAAGAAAACACCTTATTTTAAGGCTTTTAATACGAGTTTAGCAAATTTTGTGCAAGAGTTTTCAGCATACCATGAAATTACATTATATATTGATTCAAAAGTTACTCACTTATATGTATTCATTATTTTGTATCACACCATTGAAACATATCTCTTCTTTTTTTAGCAGAAAATATGATTTTATTCAGATGATATTTTTTGAGACAATTTTCTTAATAACCAAAATATATTTGATAATTAGAAATATAACTATCATATTTTATAAACTAAGTAACTAACAAATAAGGAAGTTATAAAAAAAAGTAACTAACAAATAATATTATTTTAAGCAAAAATAACTGTAAAAATAAAGAATTTTTTTATATTTTCAGCATTTGGATTTATTCTATACTTTTTTATATGGAGAAAAAGAAACAAATCCAAATCAATTCATATAATGTTATTTATAGATTAGCATAATATATTCATTTTACTATAAATAAATGTTAAATCTAAAATAATATATCCTACTTCACAATATTAAACTCTAATCTAGCAAATTTGAATAATGTATTTCTGAATTATAGAAAAGTTAGTATATTCTATTTTTTGATATATAACATGTATAGTTCTATAAAGAACATATATAAAATTTACTATTCTATATTCATTTTATTCAATAACTATCTTTTTAAAAGATTTTAAATCACATTATGTTTGAAATAGTGCACAGGTTTTTTTTTCATTTGGATTAAAAACTTAAATTAAATGTGTATGAAGAACATGGTAATAAATAAAATGAGAGGGAAGAAAAAAAATAAGAAGGAAAAAAAAATTGGTTGAAGGTTAAAACAGTAATATTATATAAATACATACTATATTTTTGTATAGTTATTTGTTAATTATAAATTTTTTTAGCTACTCAATCTAATTTTTCTATCTTTTAACACGTTAATAGCAGGTAATCAAACAAGTCTCCGCATTTGTTTTGCATACAATTCAAAGATTTTGCTAATAAACAGTGTAAAAAAATAGCTACAATTCAGATATATATGAAGATTTTTTTTTAACATGTATCAAGGATACAACTAGCAAATGCGTCCATACTATAGCAGGGAAGAAAAACAGAGTAATCAATCTAGCGTGAAGAGAAAACAACAGAGCAATCTCACACGGAAGTAATCAAAAGGGATTCTGAAATAAACACAACACAATTCGTAACTTAGTTTAGCATGAACTCTGGAATCATGGCATTTGTCATCCCCGGAACATCCCATTAAACACAAAGGCATTCACGTCAGTGTTTTCAGATATCTGTAGTGATGAGACAGCCTGAGCAGCAATCAAATCAGCTGATATTCCCATGTTGTTATCCCAAGATTCCCTTATGAATGGCGACCAGTTACTGTCTCCATGTCCATACCCGTTAGACACAAACCCAATCCCTTGAACCGCGTATCTAGCGCAACTTTGGCGAGGAACATAGTTTGTTCTTTCACCTCTAAAGATATCCATATTGAAACCCTTTTCTTCGCCAAGCATGACTCGAGATGAATCATCAGAATCTTCACCTAGTAGCACGTGCAGAGCAACAGCTTCTGCTATTGCAGCCCCTTCTTCATCCAACCTCTGTTGTTCTTCCAGTTTCTTTTGCTTCTTCTTTTCCAGCTCAGCCCGGATGGCTGCAGAAGTAGCAAGAGCTTTCTCAAGACGTCTCTTTTTCTTCTCAGCTTGTTTGACACGATCAAATTCATCTTTACCATGTTTCTTTTTCCCTTTGTTAGCTACTGGCTGAACTTGCTTGCACATCGCGTGATCCATGCTTGCTTGCTCTCTATATATCTCTATAATTCTAACTAAAGTAACTGCACTAAACTCGCAGCTGTCGAAAAGGATCTCAAGAACTACACCCACTCTGGTATATAGGAATACCTCATAGTGCGGACAATACAATCCCAAAAAGAAACAACTGGAGACAACTGAAGGGAGACGTCGTAAGAATTAGCAGACTTGTCATTTGTAATCTTACGTCCTACATTCCCGCACCCCTTAGACTCGCCCATTTTCTGCATTGACAATTAATTCATTAGTTTTAAAAGCTGCAAAGGAGAAACACTGAAGCATAACATCATCAGATCTTAAAGCAAGAGCCAAAAGAAATGGCAATTTCAAAAACCTAACAGTTGTAGATGCAAAACATGCCACCCAAGCAAAGAAAGAGCAAATAAACACATGATTGAGTTACAACGAACTGTTGTTTGTAAGGATCTAAGAGGAAACCAAATTCTAAGAAAGTAAAACAAAGATTTATATAAATTTCAAAATAGTCAACAGTAACACAAAATAGTCTAAGGTACATCACACAAGATCATTTTGATGAGTATTGAAAACTTAATTTGCCAAGAGTGTACCACCAAACTTCCAACAACTCATCTAAAAACAAATGTGGATACAAAGAGCATGCACATAAGAATAATCAATTAAACCTCAAACTTGAATTGCATAATTAATGGATGAAAACTACTAGAAAGCAAATCAACCGACAGAAAAATGAAAAATCAGATCTTCCTCAGAGAACCACTCATGTTGGATCAAAATTCAATTGCATAA
Organism: Sisymbrium altissimum; assembly: GCA_900406495.1. NCBI lineage: Eukaryota > Viridiplantae > Streptophyta > Magnoliopsida > Brassicales > Brassicaceae > Sisymbrium > Sisymbrium altissimum. The sequence continues at coordinate 84,346 of OVBI01000148.1, forward strand.
TTAAGTTCCGTACATATACAAAGCCTTTACGAAAAAAATAAAAAACTCAGTTCGATTAACAAAAGAAACTACGGAAATTGAAAAATAAACGGAACAAAGAAATGATACGAAATTTTGGATCCAAACCTCTACAAGTTGGCATAGAAGCGACAGCCTCAAAGGAATCCAATCGGATAATAGAGAGATACTTTTGTTATGTGGATCCAGAATAAAAAAAAAAAAAAAAAAGAAAAAATNGAGATTAGAGATCAGACAGAACAGAGTTGGGGAGAGAGATGATCAAACAAGAAACGTAGGCCGTCTTGTCCTTATCCAATTAATTTAAGCCACGTGGCGAATGATGTCTACAACAGTTTCCAATTTGGACTTGACCGGCGCTACCTCGTGCATGTGTCCATGTAATAGGGCTACTAACAGCCGTTAGATTCGAATTGGGCTTCCTTCGAACGCCTGAGATTTCGGTTCCAGCCTTAAAAATAATTTAATACCGAAAATGCAGTTTGTTGCTTAATAATTCTTGAATATTATAACCAAAAACTTTGAGAATTTTCTTGACAAATATTATAACCCTTATTTATTTTCACCCAAATCTAATAATAAGAATAGCAAGTTTTGCATACGCGTTTTTTCACTCCAAATCTTGATTTTTCTTTTGATATAATTTCTCATCAGATATGAATTATATTTACTTATAGTTTCGGTTGTTACTTATTGGCAAACAACTATGCACCACACTGGCACACTATACAATCGGACTAGCGCAACTCACGCGGTTTACAACACCTCTTAAAAAACTATCATCAACATACAAAACGGCCCACATACAATATCTCTTATCAGGTTGAATTTTGAGGAGGTCGGGGATTGTTTAATCTCTCTCTTTCTTTGTTCTCTCGGTAAGGTCTAATACCAATCACGATTACTTCAATTGATAAAAATGGAAACTTGGAACCAGGATTGAATTTATAAAAAGAACACCTAGCTAGATTGGTCTTAGTTTATGCAAGGAGAGAAAAAAAGAAGTACAAACGTATAGGTTTTACCGCTGTTCTATGTCTTTTACCATAGAGATAATACGTGAACCCCTCGAGCTTATGAAAGCAGCATTGCCTAGAAGACGGATCCTAAGACTTTTTATTCGACAAGTGAACTGATAACACCCGTAGATATTAGAGTTTTGCCTTTTTTTTTTTGAATATAAATGTTAAATTAATATTCAAAGAAAAAACAATCGTTTGTTTAGATCAGAATAATTGAAACTGAAAGTTTAGAGAAAAAGAATGAACAAAATTGAAATAACAGTTAAGCGTTTTTGTGCGAGATTTCGAGGTCCTCGTAGAAAAGAATTCATCCTTTGTGTGGAGACGTTTGGATTTTAAGGGTCCATACCAGAAATTTTATCATGGAATATTGTAAGCCTTTTTTTTTGTCTTGAATCATGTATCCAAAGCATGAGCAATGTCTGGCCAATAGTCAATTAAAAGCTTGAGCATTTTGGGCTCATTGATATTGAATTCGCAAGGGATTTGAATCCTCTCCTAGAACCTTTGCGTAAAAATTCTTTTATGTTTATGTATTTTAAAAAATTTCAGTGGATTCAAACTTAAGTGTCGCTAGGACACGTAGCAAAATGGGACAACCTTAATTGGATAGTTGTCGATTGGAAAATGGACACTGCAAAACGCGTGGGGTTTTTTTTTTTTCTTTTTTCCTATTAGGATAATCACATAATCGTCAATTTAGTTACGTTTTAAAACATAATCGTCATTTTGGTCGGTGTAGCGGCCACAAGGCATATCATTCGTCCACGATGAATCTTAAACTTTAGACCAAAAAAAACATCTAACAAAACGTGTAATAATTTGGATTAGTTATTCATTAGTGCGTTATTGGTTATATTGGAGCTTCTTAGTCAAGAGCGTACCGAACTTCCTATTTGTGTAAATAGAAGCTATCATCGACTTTTCTATCGCACTTTTGTGTCATTATCTAATTATGCCTCCACGCCACCTCATCCTCCCCCACTTTTCACCATCTCAATTCTCTTCTAAATAATCAAATAATTTGTTTTCCCTTATCTCTTGTGATTTAATTGGATAGTGTCGTGGGAGTGTACATAATAACTTCCACTTAGAATCGGTGGGCACAATGAGGAAATATTCTGATATATCCCACTCAGTGAAATGAAAGTAAGTTAGTTATAAAATATAATGGGACAGTCTAGGCACGTAACACGTATCCATAACTTTACCTTTAAAAGTCATCTCTCTTTTTATGATCTCACCCGCCAAGTTATTTTAATATATACTACTCGAGCGGCCCATAATGTAATCGCTTACTATCGCAAATTATTGGTATGACCAGTGAAGGCTGCAACTGCACAGTAGCTTTGAATGAACCGGTTGAGGTAGTTGGATTGATATCGATCTCAAAAGACTTGACGTAGACTCTTTAGTCTACTATATTCGCATGTTATAACTCATGAAAGCTTCAGCTTTTGGAGTATAAGAACATTTATTCCAGTTCTATTGTACTCTTAATTATCAGAACATATATGTACTTTCTTTTGAATGAAGCATTTATTTCATTTGTTAGACTTGTCTCCTGATTCATCTTCTATCGTTGCATGAGCTGCAAAGGATTCCAACTTTTCCTTTACTTTAAACTTTTATAGTTCAAAAATATGACGTTACACGCAACGATGGCGCCAACTTCCACGAGATCGCGCGAAGAAGCGGCCATACTGTGAACGTAAGCTTATATAAATTTACATAAAGAAGGAAAAATCCAGAAACACCAGTTTAGGTAGATGTCATTTGATTTGTGTGCATTAGATTAGAAATAATATTTCACATCATGGATATTAATTTGTTAGTTGCAAACTTGCATGCATAAGCAAAAGATTTTCTAGTATAAGTCAAAATACGTTTCATTTTTTTATTTCTGATTTATATAAAATCTGTAATGTATCATCATGATCTTGTTCATATTCATTGAATCATTGCAAGACAGATCAAAACTCGGTTTATCTAAAAAATTATCTGTTTAATTAGTATGTTTATAATGATAGTCAGCTCAGTTAGTCGTATAAGGTAGATCTACTTTTCCAGTTTCGCGTTCCACTATCGGTCATGTTTTCGTATAATTACATAAGATCAACAAAAGGCATCTGCAAAAAGAAATGACCAAATGGGACCGAAGAAAAAATATATGATTTTAATAAAATCAAACCCAATCCAGCACAATGGCTCTGGAGTCGGTTAGTGTAGAACGAGCAGCTTGCGTGTAAGCTTAAAATCAGTGTCAAAATGCTTTCATTGAATTTTTGACAAATTTATCTTTGATTTGAAAAATTTCTAAAAGTTTTGCTATTATCATTGTTCTTTTATTTTATAATAATTTTTGTGTGTGCATCTCACCCATTCAAAAGCTGTTATTTTCCAAGGAAATCTGATTTTTGACTTCTTTCTAAAATTATATAGATGAGTGAGAATGTATGTAGCACATAATGGTATTGGTAACTATGAAATATGATGGAAATGATGATGTAATATGGTACAAATCTTATGGTGATTTTTTTCGGAATATGGCAGATCTCCGAAATAACCGAGGGTGGATAAATCATAGGCTAGTTATAATTAGCCTAATTTCTATATTTAATATTTAAAATAAAAATCGGCTTATAGGATTTATCAACAAAGACCGTATTTCAGATCATGACAAAAGACACCAAATAAGAAGAAAAAAAAGATTGAAAACTTGTTTTTTAAGTCAAGTCGACCCGGAACCCGACCCCCTTTTGTATAGTTTGATTCTCCGAGTTATCTCCTTCTCTAACTCTTCATCTCCTCCAACTTCTTCCAATTCCTAAATCACCAATTAGAAAGACAAAATCAAATTATTAAAGGCCAACATAAAGATGATTAAGAATCAAAGCAAATCCAGGAACTTGCCTTTGGTCCCAGAAACAGCCCATATGGCACACCATCGAATTTGTCAGTGTGATGCAGCTGAAACACAATCATGCAACGAGACAATTAAAAGTCAATTTATAATTAGGAATGAAAACAAAGCTATGTCATAAAATGCTACTACTACTTTCCAGAACATTGTTTTATATTTTTCACGCCGAAAAGAATCTTAACAAAATCCAAAACGCATAGATAAATAACTCAACAGAGAATAAACTACTAGTACTACTAAATCATTCCTATTTTGGGAAAGGGACCGTTATATTAATGTCGTTGACAGACGGAGTCAATAGGGGTTACTTCTAAAGTTTACCTGGTGAGCTGCAGCGACCTTTCGGAGATAAGGAACGTCGGCGATGGGACCTACAGGGAAGCGCTTGTGCACCAAACCATCGTGGACAAACATGTAGGCGATACCAAACACGGTTATCCCTAAACCCTGTTACGAGGAGACACAAGAACATGTAAATGCAAAAGCAAAGTTAAGCCACAACCAATCTATTCTTATGGTATTAATGCAGCCAACGAGTCATTTTGTCATCACATGAACCGAAGTTCCAAATTTTTCTCTATTAAAATATAAAAACAGAGAGACAGAAAATATTGCAAGAGAGATACGTAACATTAAAAATTCGATTAAACTAATCCACACAGAGACCTCAGTCCAGTCCAGTCCAAAAGTTAAAGAGAATAAAAAACTAATTTCTTTGGACCATTAGTAGCGAGAAAAAAGCCACCGAAATGTTCTAATTCTGGTAAATGTTGTCTAATATAATATTAAAAAATTTGGCCTAACCATAGTGTCAAAGATTCAAAGTCCTTAAAGAAGTTGGTTTGTGCTTAAATAAGACTAATGAGCTGCGAAGAAGAAGGAAGAGAGAGAAAGAGAGAGGACATACGGCGCCAAAGCAGAGACCAGGAATGAGTCCTTTATTGAAGAAACCAAAAGAGAGGAGAGCAATGGCAGGAACAGCGTTAACTATAGCGAACACATCGTTCAACTCAAACGGCCCTTCTCTTGGTTTGTGATGTGACTGCATACAAACAAAGTGTGGATAAAAATCAAATAACAGGCCGAATTTGAATACGAATTTTTCTTGTAGAATTGAGAAAACAAAAAGGTAAACCTCATGCATGTTCCATAAAGAAGCGTGCCAGAGAGCTCTGTGAGCCCATCTTGCCCAAAACTCCATCCCCACCTGATTCACCCAAACTTGTGTTTTTCAGAAAAAAAGATGAAAACTTTTGAGATTTTTTTTAATCAATTTTGGAAAGAACTTACAGCAGCACCAACGGAGAGAGCAAATGTACCGAACATCTCCGACAATGGGATCTCACCTCCCTGCAATTCCATTGTTGGGAATCTGATTTTGAACTAAAATCAAGAATCTTTTTTCAAAAAAAAAGAAAACAAAAGTACCTCCATTTGCCAAGAGAATCTGTAGTAAACAGCCATAATAGCCATGGAAGTGATGCCGAAGCTGGACATGACAGCTGCGATTAGATAAGTGAACCTCTCAGATTTCTTCCTCTCCAATTTCTCAGCCAAACGCAACGCCAGGTACTCCGCGTCTATGGCCGTCGTCTCCGGTGAGCTCGTGCTCTCATCCTTGTCGGTGGGAAAGCTCTGCCTCCGCTCCTCCACTACGTAGCAAACAGATAACCCTCTGAATCGGAGGAGACTCGCCGGGAATCCTGTTATGGATTTCGGGTGGTGTAGCCGGAAACTGGAGGAGGAAGAGGAGGAGGAGGAGGAGGAGGAGGATGAGAAAGAGCGGTGGAGTGGTTTGAATGTAACGGCGGTTGAGAGTCCTGCCGCCATGGAAGAAGAAGAAGAAGCTCCGAGAGAATTTGCTCGCTGAGAAGTTTGGTTAATCCCAAAGCAAAGCTTGGTGAGGTTTTACCTTTTTAAACGAGAGAAAGAGAGAGAGAGATGTGGTGTACAATGCAGTGATGAGGCCGAGGATTTTGTTTGGGTCCTTCCTCCTTCTTATAAAGAAATACATTTTTCTATTATTATATTCAAGTGAAGGACGCAATACTTTCGTGTGACGAATTTCGCCCTCATTTTTTTTTTTTTTTTTATGGACTTAATAATCTCTACTACTCCCCAGTCTTCCAATTTTATCAAAATCTGCAATTTGTGACCGGTTTATGGTTCAACTTTTTTCAAATATTCAATTACAATAGTAATTAATTATTTGAAACGAAATTTATTTGATTAGGTAATACAAAGAGTATGAAATCTTGTAATTTTTTTTACCGTCTTAATCTACTGGAATTGTGAAAATGTTCTTGCTTTAATACTTTTTACTTAAATTAAATATATTATGTTTCTATATAATTCATTTTCAAAATAACAGTTTTTTTTTTAATTGTAGATATACATTTTTTATGCATTTCATCTAATTTCTAACATCTCGTGTACTGCATGTTAGATTGTCTAACTCTGTTTACTTTATATCATATAATTAAGAAAAAAAAAATTAAGATCTCATAATGAAACATGATAATGATATTGGTCTAAAATGCTGGCGAAAGACCTAAAAACGTGGGTCCAAGTGGGATAGATGGTAAGGAAAAAGACTAAAAACAAAAAGTTCCGCTTCGAACAACCAAGGAACGCAACAGGCTCCTTACAAGTTACATCCATTTATGAGGCTCATGCTGTGATAGTGTTGTATATGCCTTTGCCGTATGGGTCTTTTCTACGTGGCCTATCTCTACTGGTTTACACAATTCCTCCTAGTATCTTTGTTTTTTTTTTTTGCTCTTTATACGTAGTAGTATTATTTTTATATTTTTTATTTCGCTTTTTGGACCCCAAAAGGAAATAGAGAAAGATACAAAACTAGTAAATGCAACTTGGGTCATGGACCCGACCCCTTAAGGTTGCACATTCCTCTGCTTATGTTAAGAACGTATGTATGGTACATTAGCCTTTTAACCTTTCGCTACAACACATTCTAATCATTACCATCTGTATGTTTTTTTTTTACACCAAGCATTGTCGCGCGATTTGTCTCTCGCTCTTTGCTGCTGCTGGTTTTAGCTTGATCTGGTACATCTTCGGCCACAGTTTCCCCGTTACTGCAATACAAAATAATCGAGGCTCACAATGTCATATGACTAGAAAGATATCTATTACCAAATGCAAGGGACCGGACGAGATTTATTACCAAAGAGGCGCTGCTTGTCGCCGTCCCATGCTATGCCGTTCAAGACATCAATACCCTATCGTGAAGACAAAATTAAGTTAACGAAAAAAAAAGAGTTTTGAACATGACTTATTAGGAGACAAGAAAGAGTTTTAGATATCCAACTCACCCCATGTCCAGATTTCAGCAATCCTTGTCTGCAAAAGGATATCGGAAAAAAAAAAAAAAAGAAGAATAAGAAGAAGAAGATCAATTGTATAACACACTAGTTTATCTTAAACAAAGACATGTTAGAAGAGACAATAACCTTAATTGTGGAAGCAGAATCCATCCAAGCAGCGATCCGTCCTTAGGTGAAATTCTAGCAATACAATCAGACTGCAACAGAGAGAAACACATCAGCCTTACTGATAAACCACAAAAGTCTTGTTATTACGACATCTCCAACTACGAAATTCATTTTCGTTTTAAGGATCTGACCAAACCAGCTATCCAACAAAACCTTATTTAAGAGATCTCAAAGAGGGAATGAATGAAACGTAATGAAGCTTATCGAAGATATCTCAAATAGAGAGAATGAGTGAAGCTTAATGCACCAAGTTTGGTTTCACATATTGAAAATTTTCAGGAATCATATCACAATTTCGCTCAGTTTGCAGAAAAAGCGTATCGAAATTGTGTAACATTAATTCATTCAGATGTCACAGTGGATAGATGCTTTGGAATACCTGCCACACGTTTGCCCAAACTTCATTGTTTATGTACTCGAGTTCATTGAGGTATCGTACTTCACGGCCATTATATCTAATTGTATGTTTATCAGTAACTGCAGAAAAAGACACCATAAGATTCTAAATATACTCTCCAGAACATAAGTGGACCAAGGGCACAAAAGCAAAGAAAAAAACTTAATGCAGTATAGGTGAGACACCTTTCATTGTTCGAGGGTCCATCCGGTATAGTGTAGAAGTGCCATCACTTCCAAACAACACTTTTCCATCGGTAGCCAATCCCCATCCATCTTTCATATGATGTTTAAATGGTTTTACCTACAGTGAGATCAAATGCTTAACATAAAGAGTAGGGCAATACTAGTCCGTCATAAAGTGGTAATGCAATGGACACAGGGTAACCTAATAACAACACTACAATAAATGAAGGAACAAAGCCTGCGACAAAGATTTCCTCTAATTTCAAGAATTATAAGTCTAATAAACTATAGCAAGCAGGCTGGCTCATCAGATGATTAATAGGTGAGAAACCAAACTATGAAAACAAAATGAGTATGAGAAGGGAAAGACCAGTACAAACTTTGGTTAAGTTGCGAAGTTCATAAGTGAAACCCGTGGTCGTCAACCATGCAACTTGAAAGAGCCTACAACAGAAACAGAATCGGTGGAACAGAACACTATTTTAGTTGGGTATCACGTAAGAGAACAAGATCACAGAAACAGCAGAGTTTCTTTCTGAATTACACAAACAAGTTTTATCGACGATAAGGCCCACCTTTCTCCAAGGAGTGTCAAACCCTCTCCAAAGTAGGAATCGTCCATTTTTTTGATAACTTGAACCTAAGCAAAGGGAGACACAAAACTTAAAATTTTCACAGAGAGGTATCCAAAATTATAAAACCCACCAATTAAGATTAGGCTCATGTGATGTGATTGAACTCAATAATGTTGGTCACACAGCTAATCAGGAAACCAAATTCACAAGCACAAAAGTTTACATTCATCTGTGTATTTCAATTAAACATTCCATCACGCTGTCATTCCCCAGTTACAATTACACAGGACCTCTTGACAATTCAGTAATACATTTGATTATAGTCCAAAAGCGTGCACCTAACACAACATGTTACCATCAAACCACGAGACAAAACCCATACCTTTCCTGTTCGGAGATCCACTTTCCTCACTGACGACTGTAAGGGGAAAAAGAAAAAGGAGAATGGATCAAACTCGAGGCATCCCACTGTGATGATATTTAAACAAGTAAAAAGATTTCTAACTAAGAGAAATGAGACATGCAAGACCTGTCCGTATAGACCAGTCGATTCGAACAGAGTATCGTCTCCCGCATAAAGAAGTCCCTGCAACGGATACACAAACATTTAGTCATCACTCAGATGACTAAACTTGGACAATTCAAGAGTGGACAAAAAAGGACCTGAGTAAACGCGTCTGGGTCGTGAGGATACTCAGCGACGACTTCAATTTCATGGATCATATGGGAAAGATCCAACGAACCAGATAATTTACCCGAACCGTTGAACGGCATAAAGAATAGAAAAATGGCGCCGGAGAAGAGAGCAAGAGGAATCATCATCGAGATCCTCCTCCGAGAAACGAATCGGCGGTGAGACGCGGAATGAGCCGGAGGAATTGATAATTGAGCAGAATGAGCCATCTGTCGCTTCGTTTGCCTCTTATTGGACGATCTTGTCCCCATCAAACTTTCTCCGCCGTCGTCGTTGACGGCTTACTTAGATGGAAATGACCGTCACTCAGATTTGTACATTTTGCATTTGTAACATTACCGCTTCTGACCAGTCAAAGTAAATACATTATTGTCAGTGTAATGAAAGCGCATTTTAGATTATTACAATCATATCTTGTAATAACTTCTCTTACATCATGTCGTTGAATATCATCATCATTCTACTACAATCAGAATAACAAGGAAGTGAACGGTGGTGAAACATTGGCGTCGAAAGCATTTCAATTACGATACCTTACCATAAACAAGATATAGAGAGTTTCACTAAGATTTTAACTTAGGACACGAATAACACAAAGTAAAGAACAAAACCCAAAAGTCAATAATTGCAATAAATAAATTTCAGATTAAAAATAACACCGGAGCAAAACTTAGTGGACTTATTTGCCGCCCATGGGTCTCTTTCCTCTCGGTTTTTTACCATCTTTCTGGCCTGCTTTACCAGTGGCACTCTTCTTCCCCTTCCTACCAGGCTTGCCACCACCTCGCTGCCTAGAATCACTCTTCATCCTCCTATCCACTCTCTTCTGTCCTTTGCCTACCTTAACCCCAACTCCTTTCTTTGACACAACCAGTTCTTTCTTAGGCTTCCTAGGCTCTGCTGCTTTCTTGTATAGCTTGTCTATCATCTTGTCCTTTGAACGGTTTGATATGTCCGCTGTGTCGGATATTGTGTTTGCCTTCTTCCTCACTTTCTCCAATCTTTTCGCAGCAGCTCGCTTCTTACGTGCCTTGGCCTCTGCCACTTTCTTGGCTGGACGAGCGTTGATTTCTTTGAACTGAGCTTTCATTGCATTTACTTCATCTTTCGTGATGGGTTTCATTGGTTGTCTGTGCTGCTTCTCGTCGTCCAAAAACCATTTGGGTAAACCTTCGTCCGCATACATATATTTGTTATAAGCGTCGTCAAGCATCTCTTCTCTCTGCTTCTTCCTTAGCATCTTCTTGCCACAGGCCAATATCTCTGCTTTTGTATGAACGTCATCATCATCTGAGGATGAATCCGAGTCCGAATCCGTGACTGGTGCAGGAACTATCTCAAAATCGTCTTCCTTCTTAGAGCTAGTGGGCAAACTCTGATCAGACACCACATTTGCTTTCGCTGCCTTCTGCTTTGATTTGTTGATCTGTTTCCTAGTTGGCATTTCGTCATCACTGTCTTTACCCAAGTCTCCTTCTTCCACGGCTTCTGCAAATATATCCTGACTGAACCACTGGTTGGAGATTTCCTCCTTTGTCTGCGTCTCTCCATCATCAAGTGGTACCACGAGAGGGTTAGCCTCATCCATGTCTTCATTCATATCTGAATCGTAATCCACTTTCATTTCTTCATCTCCATCACCCTCCTGCAACGCCAAACCAACAAAAGTTTTATAGTTCCAAAAATCTGTAGTATCAAAGGAACTGGCAGTAAGCAATGATATTTACCTCAAGCTTTTCGGCGTGTGCCTGCCTAGCCCGCTTCCTTTGCTTTGCGCTTCCTTCTTTCTTCACTATATACCGGTCATATGCTTCATCGAAAATCTCTTCCATTTGTTCAGTGTATCTGTAATGTTAAAAAGACTATAAGATCAAATAACTGCATCCACACAAACATGAGCAATGTATGAAATACTCGGATCAGAACTCTATTATCTACAGAAAATGTATACGGTTAGCGGCCTGACCTTTGACGTTCTTCTTCAGAATCTATGTCACTGTCTTCGGAGTCATCTGAAGCTTCATCAGCACGGTCTTCGTTCTCACTGTCATTGGCGTTGCCATTATCATTTTCGTCGTTGTCAACAGCCATTAGATCTTTCTTTCCCTGGAAAGAACAAATCAATGAACATCTTTACAACCTAACTCGGAGTAGGATCGCATGTTCAACAAGTTGAATTGTAGCAATACAAGCTTCCTTTTGATGCCAGTCATACAGAACAACTTGACAGCAAAGATTGAATACCAAAATGGAGTACCTTGATAGCAGAAAGAGAGAACAGATCATGGTCGACATAACCATCTTCAAGTGCATCTATCTGTGGATTAGTCGCCTTCCGCGTCTTATCCTGGCAAATCATATCGAATTAAGCAAAGGAAGTATAAGGTCAAAAAGATCAATCACTAAGACAACTAACCACATCATAAAAGAAGTGCATCAGTTTTGCTTAGGCAAACATACAAATTTGGATATCAAGACTTGGGAGTGACTGTATAGGTTTATTAACAAAAGGTTAAAAAAATAACCTTAGCCCGTCGTTTCGCGAGAAGCTTCTTTGCCTGTTTCTTTTTACGATCTACTGCGTTCGTCAGCTCTTCCAATTCATTTAGTAGTTTATCATCCTCATTTTCCTCATCTTCCTTCGCCACATCAGGCTCCTTTTTAGCCACTTCCTTTTTTTCGGGAGTCAGAGCTTTCCTAATTTGCATTCGCCATCTACAAGACACAGGGAGTTCAATGTTCATTACGAAACTAATATAATATCCAGACGCATGAATGACATGCAAAACATGAAAAGTGAAAGTCTTAACAAAACCAGTAGATTTCCAATTCACACACAATGCTTTGTCTGGTTGAGCATTCAAGGTATCTCTCGGAACAGCATTGGTAAAAACTTAAATTGCTAAGACAACCATTTTTAACCCCACCCATATATTGCTAAGTAATTCTAACAGTAGCAAAATTCATTATAAGCAAAGCTATACCACGTTCCTTGAATAGCCAAGGAATAAACAAGTGAGAGACTAAAGACTGAAAGTAGAAGAACCCAGATTCCAAATTCAAACATGAAAAAGTCTCTGTTTTATTCTCGAAGAATGAGGGGCAAAGACATTGATCGAGAATAAAAGGTACATGACGGAGTAAGCGCGCATTTCTTACTTAAGGATGTGCTTGAAGTCATTCTTCCCCAAAACAGGAAGATCGTCGCATAGAATTTTAACCTGCCTCCACGAAAAGCAAATGTTACCAGCATGTATAGGTCATAAATCCTCGATTAGTTAAGAAATGGCAAACTAGAGTACAGTACCTCCTCTGTAGTCAAATCATGTTCCTTTAAAGGTAGAGAGGCTTGATCATCAAAGGATATAGAAGTAACTGTGCCAAGAATCTCAAGAGGATTTTCGGACCAGATGAAATCAGAAGCAGATGCAACACTTCTCAAAATGGACTCTCCATCTTTATACCTGAATATATAATCCCCAGTTAATTCAAAGTTCATATATACCAAAAAAAAAACAGATAGTTAACGTTGCCTACCCATCACGGTTTCTCTTATGTGTTGATTTTCCAAGCACATCAATAACCTAAAAACACAACAAGTATTACCCACAAACTTTAGACGAAATGGTATAATTGCAGAGAACACAACGAAACACAAAATAAATAAAAAAAGTAATTACCTTTTTGTCTGGTTCGGCAGACTCCTTAAAAAGATGTTTATAATCAAGAAGACGGGAATCAATATTGGCAGGAGCTTTGTAATTCAAACCCAAAAGAAATGTTTCTGCAGATGTGTTACGACTAGCCGGCGGCTTATACACCTCGACTTTCTCGAAAAGCTGCACCGAAAGAGCTACAAGTAAGAACAAGAGTCCACCAAACATATCCGCATAAATAATTTAGCTTAATAAACCAATCAGTACCTTCCCAAGACAGAAGTAGACAGAGTTGTAATCTCGAGACCTGAAAACCTAAGAGCACAAGACACAGACAACAACATTTCAGAGCCTTATATCAAAACATAATTGAGCTAAAAACATATTCAAGAGAGAGCATATTTCATAAGCAGACCTTGGTGACAAAGTTCCCTCTAGGAGCTAAAAACTCAGTTGCCAATTTCAGGGAATCAATAACCAAAGCGTTCTGAATCACAGCTTCCTTGTCCCACGCACCACCGATATTTGGGGAACCATCGTGTAGGACCAAGTCGAAAACGTTAACACCATGCTTCTCCATCACACGCTTGATTTTCGATTTGCACTCGGGCCGCGTGATGTCCTGCTGGAAAGAGACACAGCCACGCATGGGAGCGATCGGATCAAGATCGATACCGAGAACGAGGCTGCCGACGGGAACTTTCTCGACGGCGACCTGCATCCAACTACCGGGGGCGGCACACAGATCGAGAACGGCATGAGATCTGTTGAGAAAAGAGTACTTGGCGTCCAGCTGGAGAAGCTTATACGCGGCACGAGAACGGAATCCACGCTCCTTTGCGAGACGATAGTACTTATCCAAACGATGCTTTCCTTTCGCCTTAACACCCATGGTGAGAGATTTCTCTAGGGTTTCGTTCTCGTGGTTCTAATTAGCAGCACGGGGGTGAAGAAGAGAGACGAATACCAAAATGCACAATATAAGCTAGGGTTTAGGGTTTACTACGCGCGCCGTTATTCAGTAGTTAGAACCTCTGTCTCGGGCAGAGTCTTTTAATCTGATTGGGCCCTTAAATATCTCTTTTCTGATGGGCCTCTCACGCCACCTTTTACTATCTTCTTTCTGGATGGGCTTTCACCCAAGGAGTTCGTCCTCAAAACTAAAATTTTATATTCATCAAATGAAACAAATCTTTCAAGATAAAAGGTTAAATAAACACTGTTATTTGAATACAATTCTGCAAATAACACTGCAAAAACTGTTTTTGGAAATACAAAAAATGAGAATTTATATGCATATAAAAAATTTATTTTAGATAATAGTACATGTCACTATTTAGTATGTAAATTTTTAAAATACAAACATAATAAATAATGAATTATATGATATTTAATTGTAAAACTAATATTTTCTAAAAATTAAAGATAGAAACTTTTTTTATTAATAAATAGGTTGATGTATGTAAATTGTATCTTTTATTTTATTTAATATTTATATTAAAAGAAATGTAAAATAATTTTAGAAAATGGTAGCATGAACCAAAAAAAATGAAAATAGAGTGATTTTATCAAAATAAATAAATTTTCAAAATGAAGCCCAGCACATAAAAATATTTACAAAATGATAAACTTCATAAAATTAAGAATAACATATACTTAACTTATTTTATGGTATCCAAAATTATAAATGAACCAGAAACTTTTTAAAAAAAAAACAAAATAAAACATCAAAATATACTAAAAACAGATTAAGAAGTCAATATAAAATTAGAAAATCAAAATCAAAATTAAAAAACAAAAGAAATATAGAAAAATAAATATCATGAAGAAGATGCACAAAAATACACAAATAAATATCATTAAAGAAACATATGATAAGTTACATGTTTACTCGAAATAACTATACACCACATACTCTAACGTTAACTACATCAACTCATAAAATAACATAAATTGGTTTATAGATTCTATTTTAAAATACACAATTAAATAAAATAAATATTTTTGAACGTTTTCTGAATCTCAATAGTTTTTGAAAAAAATAATCTAAATTTACAGATTTATGAGATTTCAAAAAAAACTAAATAAAAATAATTTTAAAATAAATAATAAGACATAATTGTAAGATTAATTATTACAAAATAGTAAAATAAAAACCCTAATAAAAAAAATCAAGAGAAAAAACAATTAAAATTCATCAAAAAAAATTCTCTTTAACAAATATTAAACATAACAAAATTACAATTAGAACAAAAATAAATACACTATTAATAGTTTACTTAAATATAAGAAAAATAAATAATTATATAAAGAGTTTAACTTCAAAATGAGTATTAGTAACCAAAATAAACAACAACTTATATAGCTAATTATATCTAAACACATAAATGTAATCAATAAGTCCAACTTTGACTTGAATCAATTTTGCGTTGATTCTAGTATTTGATGTCCAATAAACATTTGCCATGCTCTAGAAGAACTAAAAGAACAACACATTTAATGTCATTCAGACATATCAAAAACGAATGCTATGCTTTTTTTTAATTACGCCGTAGTAGGATTATCAGAAATAAAAACGAATCCAATATGATCATTTTTATGAAGATAATACGGATTATCACAGTGATCCACCACCAGAGATGGAGACAAGTTCACCATTGATGAAAACAAGAAAATCCTAAAGAAAACTAGAGCTAGTAAAGAGTCAAAGAAAGGCCAATCGCAGTCGAAATCAAAATGAAACAGAAAAAAACAAGACGCAAAAATAAGCAAGAACACCAATGAAAAGTTCAATGAGGAAAACGAAGAACAATCGGGAAAAAAAAAAAACGCAATAACTCGAACTCAAGAATCAGTTAGGGAAGAGTGAATGAAGAAGAAAGGAAAATGTTTATTCACTTCGATAATCTGTACAATTACATATACTTTAGCTTATATATCAACTGTATAACATAACCGGATATTAATCAAGCTCAATAACCGGACGTAACCAGACTATCACAATATCCAATAGAACATATGTTACGCTTTTTTGTATTCTCCACTTTGTATCTAGACAAAACACAATTTTCTATGAAGAAATAAGAAACTAGAATTTTTAATTTTATAACCCTGGAAACTACAGGATTTGATTCTTCAGACCAAAAGTAGAGAAAAAGATAGATTATAGATTCCGGATTTGCATTACACAAACAAAACTAGACCCAAACCACAAAACTGTTTTTCCATCGTCTTAACGAGAACAACAATTCCTTCAGGGTAAACCAGAACCAGATGGTGCTGCTGCGCCGTAACTGCCTGCACCACGGCCAAATCCAGGCCTACCACCACTTCCCTGACAACACGAACAACAAACACACAAAGCAAATGTTAGAAAACATCTCCTCAACAACTATTTAAAAGACTGTAAACTAAGCTCATAGGCTTTTAGTACACCAAGAGAGACGGTGAGTGAGAGAGACTTACTTGGAAAGACGGCTGGTAATCAGCTGGAGCTCCACCCTTTTCGCCTCCGACATCACCGCCACGTGGCCCTCCACGGTACCCCTCACGGTCACTAAATCTGGGACGGTCTCCGTCAAAGCGTGGTCCTCTGAAACAAACGCCAAACCCCCCCATGTTATTGAATTAGAATTAGCCAATCAATCACACTAGACAAATTCTAAGAATGAAATAAAAAAAGAGTCGAAGTTACCTTTGGCGATCACCGGGTGGGCCACCAAAGGGACGACCAATGGGCTTAGCAGACTTCTTCAAGGTAGCAGGAACAACATCCGATGGAAGGTTAAGATAAGTTCTCAAGAACTCAATCCCTTCGTTCGTCAGAAACCAATAGTAATGCATCCATGCGAACGTCTCCCTAACGTACTCCTTGGATTTGAAACTCTGCATGAGCTTAATCACTTGCAGGTTGGGTACTGATTCAATCAAAGGATGCTTTGCGAGATTGAAATCCTTCTTCGCGAACAATACTCCCTCTGTGAAACCCAAGTGATATAGATCATTGAGTTCACAAAAATCACAGAACAATGCAGATGATAAATCACCTCAAAAGTTGATTCATGATCTTAAAGATATAAACTTTCGAATAAACCTCGAAGGATCATTATATCTTAGCAATTTAAATCACTCAACTAGCAAAGTACTAATATTGCCTAGATTCCCATCTAGGCCTATAGATCTCATTGGTGCTGAAAGCCTATTGAATCTAACAGTTTCACACTACAAATCAAGAATCCTTAGAAATAGTAACTAAACCTGTTTCCACTAGCAGAAATTAAAGAATGCATTAAATACGGAAAAAGTACAAACCTTTGAAAAGGTACTTGCAGATCTCTCTGCGATTGGTCTCTGAGATAATCTGGCAACAGGACGAACAAGAGCATCATCAATACACATACTCGGATAAGTCGTTCCACTACAACAATTAAAAAATTGTAATACGTAATGAAAAAATAAAAAAGAGAGAAACATGGCAAAAGCAGAGTCTATACCATCGTCTTGTTGGTAGAGATTTCGCTGCAAAGAGGCACACAGCTACTTTTTCCGTTTGTTGTTACAAGAGACAAAGGAAAGATAACTAGGGTTTTCTGTGGATATTAAAAACAGCTTGTATATATATTACGGATTGGGCTTTAATTGGGCCTAAATCGTAATAAATTTTTCCTGCAAGGCTGGGCTTTGGATAATCGATTTACGTTAACTGGTTCCAAATTAGATTTCTGACTAACAACGAGCAAGAAGTTGTGAATTTAAAGATTGGTTTAAGTTTTTGATATCCAGTATCCAACCCACCATAATGAATAAACCGATTATTCTATTGGGTTTCCCTTTGTCGAGAGCAGGCTGGTGTGGTCTTCATAACCTGGAAGGGATGCTCAATACTATAGTGGTCTGGGAGCCTGAGAAATGCCATCTAAAAGTTCTGTGGCCAAGTAGCATCGAACTCGAGTGGTGAGAGGTTATTAGCACTCCCTTTACCACTGGACTAAGACCATTTGGTTAAAATTGGTTTAAGTTTTAATAAAAGGTGTAGGCATCCAATTTGTCACTTGTGACTTGTTGCCAATTGATTTAAATTATAGCATAAATCATGGTGCCCCGCATGGAATTAGATATTCAAAAAGAAAATAGGATTCGGTATGAAATAATTGAGCAAATGAGGTGTGTGTGAAAGTTCACACTGAAAGTTAGAAGAGACCTAGAGTAGTGTTGACAACATGAACTGCATGCAACCTTCAGGATGATTTGAGAAATAGATAATGCAGTTTACACACCAAACTTTTTAACTTGTTATGTTGATTTGACTTTTTTTTACTTTCAGTATGTACTACATACCGGCGACAGACGTATACGTCCTATCTCCAACACATGTATCCTATTCTTGATTTGAAATCAAACTTCCCAACTCTAAGATCATAGCATGATACACCTTTGAGTTTAAGTTTTGGATTGTAAAGCCTTTCATTTTAGTAATAAAGAAAGGATTTGAGTTATGATTGAGTCAGAAGGCCAGCTTGGTGCGGACAAAATTTGTTTGTTAAACAAAATGGGAATCAGAGAAAGCAGTTCACGGACGACCAATGAAACATGCATGTCCGTGAACTCATGAATACAAACGAGAAAGCAGCCTTTTGTATGTCAACTTGACCATCAAATAAAATTATATTCTATTTCTGGTTTTATTTTGTCATCATCATGAATTCCTACTTATAAACCAAAACGATGTTACTGACCGGAACAAAGTAGCTCAGTGTTTTTTTTTTTTTTTTGGATAACCGGGGGTATAAATTGATTGTCCCATAGTAAAGTCTAGGATCTGCAAGACTGCAACAGTAATAGATGAAACTTAACATCAGTTTTACACTTTAGAGATACGCCAATTTAAATAGTACAATGTCAGTAAACTAAACGTAAAATAGCTGAATGGAGCTCAAGATCTTGATTCCAAATAAAAACTGATCGAGAATTGCTAATAAGTTTTTTTTTTTTTTTTTTTCCCNTAAGAACGATAAACTAATGTGACTTTTCAGAGAAAATGACGATCATGTGGTCCCGTGACGATCTCTTTTTTGTCCAAGCTTCAAAATGCCGAACATGGCTCTCATATTCCTTAATCCAATTGATTCTCTATATTATTCCTTGCCCCAACGTAACCCCCTTATTATGCCATCATTATTAAATTGATTAATGAGTCAATCATATTAGTGACATTATGCGGAGCTCTTTGGATATCGAAAAACGTAATTCAGATATGTACATATGTATAATCCAGAGAAATTGATACTTGCTTTTACAAACACATACTAGAACAATGAACAAAACGAGAGGGGAATTTGTAGATAAAGAAATTTACAATTTCATTTTTCCATCAATAAATTGCTTCTTTGTGTATGTATACCATGAAGACTGAAGAAACAAGAAACAACCTTACAGAAATTAAGGGAAAAATGATAATTAAAAAACTCATCGCCTGGAACTCGAAACCCTTTTGAGTAGAACAAGAAAACAGAAAACACGATATAGTACGAAGAACCCTAACAACACATAAACATTGTTCCACCTCTGTCTCTCATCAAGCCCTTTCTTGTCTAACACGTCACCTCCAGTAACCAAGCAGCCTTTCACAGCGCCTTCCTCAAACCAGACAAGGCACTCGTTGAGCAGACACGAGTACTCATTTATCAAAAGTGCGTCCAACGCATACTTGTACATCGAAAAGAAGTACATGAAGAGCCAGTACTTTGGAAGACTCTCTTTAGAGATGAAGTAACCAGAGAACAAGAAGAATGCCGCGAGAAGAATGGTCACCAGCGATGTTCCAGCGATGTAGTTAGGTGCGAGAGAGCTCAAGAAAAGCACAAAGGAATTTGCCATTAGGACAATGATCCAGATCACGAGCACAAAGTAGGAAAAAGCTTGCCATGAAAGGCAGAGACCTACAAGGAAATAAAGTGAGACAGAGTAGATGATTGCGATGAGGAGCAAGTAAGGCAAGAAAACCAATGTGTTTGCAAGAATGTGAGAGGAGAGTCTGTATAGTCCGCTCGAGGTTTCTCGGAGAAGAATGGGTCGTTCATCGATGAATATTGGAAGGGTTTGTGTGGTGGAGGATAGGAGGAACGTGAGGGTGAAGGCAAAAAGGCCGAATCGCTTCTCGATTCCTGCTTTGCCAGTCCCAATGTTAAGGTAGATAGTGCCTAAGACAAGACCGACTATAAGAGCTTCTAAGATATTGGTTAGAAGTAACTGCCTAGTCCGGTATATGATCTTCCAGAATCTTCTAGAAAGAAGGCTTACTTCGGTGATTCTCGAGCTTCTATATCGAACAATGCTCTGTTTTGTGTTCTGCTTTTGACTTTCATTAGGGCAATGGTCAGGGAGAGCAATATCGGTGTTCTCGTACGGATCATAGAGGTCTTGAAGTATCTCCATAGCGTACTCAAGAGAATTCAGCTGCGGAGGAACCGTGAATCCCTTGGAGAACAAGAAAGCTTCGAGCAAATCAAGCCTTCCATGGTATACAACGCCTCCTTTGGAAAGAAGTAACAAGCGATCGATGAGAAACAGAATCTTGAAGCTAGGTTGATGTATGGACAAGATTACGGTCCTTTGTCTTGACGTAGCAACGGACTTGAGGATCTGAACAACATCGAAAGCAGATTTACTGTCTAAGCCCGAGGTGGGTTCGTCGAGGAGTAGAAATCCCGGATCGTGGAGAAGACTTAGACCAATCGAAATCCTCCTGCGTTCACCACCGGACAAGCCTTGGCCGAGTCTTGTATGTGCAAGATGTGTTAGGTTCAGTTCTTCTAGGAGAGAAGCAACGGCACTGGAGGTTTTTGATGGGTTTTTTGGGAGCAATAGGGAGGCGGAGAAAGTGAAAGTCTCGGAGACGGTGAGGAGGGGGAAGAAGGCGTCATGTTGAGGAACGTAGGAAGAGATTTTGCGGTAAGCAGAAGGATTAATGGGAACAGAGTTGACGAGGATTGAGCCTGAGGTTGGGGAGATTCTTGCGGCGAGGATGTCTAGAAGAGTTGATTTTCCGGCACCGCTAGGACCAACGATGGCGAGGATTTCTGAAGGATGAGAGGTGAGAGTGATGTTGCGGAGTATGTAAGAAGGTGGCTCCGTCGCAAGGAAGAGCGGTGAAAGTGGTTTGGTGTAGGAGATGGAAGAGGTGGTTAGAGTATTTGAATCCATTTCGGGAGAGATGTTTACAGGATGGAGAAGGAGAGAGAGTGTTGTAAGAAGAATTTATGGATGCTTGACTTAGGAATGATTTTGTATTTTCCTATGAAAATGACAAAAAATTAAGCCTTTTGTCTGTTTGTGTTGAATTATTTTGTCTTCTCCTACAGTTTTTGATTTTGCTTTTACATTGAACTTATCGACGTCGTTGCGGCCAAGCGGCGATGTAAAAAAATGTGGTGGCGAGACAAGTAATAGCCAAATGGGATTGACAATTTTTTTTAAAAAAAAAGGAAGAGGAGATAAAGATGATTATCCAAATTAAGATGGAGATATTCGTGAGATGGATCCTAGAAACTAAAATCCAAATACTCTCATAATTAAAAAGCATGGTTACAGTTACATATATACACATTCGAGTAACATGTATGTAAAGATAACTAAATGTGTATTTCATAGTGAATATTGTTGAGGAAATGAGAAGAAGTATCACTAAAGGGGAATGCAGGTAAGGTCACAGGTTTTTCTATGACTATCACTCGCTCTTTCTCCCATGCATTTGTATTATTATTACATAGAAGAATTGCACATAACGCAGCTGATTTCCCAAACCATTTTTACAATATTATACTTAATGATGTGAAAAAAATCTATAAAACCAAAACGGTTTGTAGTTCGGTAGTCTAGTTAAAATAGTGAAGAAATTGATGTATAAGTGCAGACTATGGATCAAATCCTATCAAACTGTGACATTTAAAGTGAAAATAATATTTATAGAATTAGTATGGTTTCGATTAAAGATTTATTCTTATTATAAAAAAAAAATTTAGTACATAGCTTTTGTTTGATTATACACTTATACCTATGTAATAATGTAAATAAATGAACACATTTTAATTTTTAGGGTTGTTCAATAAAGTATATTTTGAAGAAAAATTATTATAAATGACACAATTTTCTTTGTTAGATGAAACGTTATTCTAAAAAAAAAATCATTAGTAAGTTATTATACATCATACATATATACTTGGATTTTATCAGGACAAACACGATGGTTTGTGCTAACTGATACTGCCAATGTAAATCATAATTCTAGTTTAAACCAGTAATGCAGGGTGAGTAAAAAAGGGACATATACACATTTGGGTTTATCTTAGGTTTCTTAACAGTTTTGGGTCTAAAATGGAGTTTATTTCAAAGCCCCTTAACGGGTACCAACAACAAAATGGCGCAGGCCAGAACAGCGAACTAACATTAATGGACCTTGGGATATAGGAAATAAGAAATAAGCCCATTTGGACTACGGAAATTGGATGTGAATCGACTCTTGTCTATGTAGTATAACAGGTGAGGAAAAACAAACAGGTGCAAAACAACAATCGGGACATGCATAGGTTCCGATCCCTTATGTAACATATTTTATCGGAGTTAGGCCATTATTTAACATTTTTTATCTGTTTCTATGGTTTCAAATCAAAATAAAGAAAAAAAATTAGATGAACCACGTGCAAATGCACTCATACCTCATAGCACAAGTATAGGGGCCGGACCTGCCTAGAACTCAAATTCTGATACGGTAACACTAAAACAGTATTCCTCTAACCAACTGAGCCAGCCGTACTAAGGTGAATAGTGTTATTTGTTCTTACGTCAAAACTGAAAAATATCTGAATGGATAAATTCATTAATTGTGTCAAATGAATGTGCGGGCAAGTTAAAATGGGCAAAGGCCGACAATGGAGGAGAATGGACCGGGCCAGGGTGCTGGACGATAAGGACGTCTCGACTAAAAGCCGAACCACCCTCCGCGCGTGGGTCCCACAGATGCTGGTCCCCGTTCACAACAGTCTCGCATGTTCTCTCTCTCAACGAGAGACCTCTTGCTTTACTACTATTCCCTCTTTATTCCTCCAACTTTTTTTTTACAGCTTCCTCATAAATCATGCATGGAAATGAAAAAAAATAAACATATATATCGCTCTGTACTTTTGTATCTTACTCCTTGTTTCTTCTCACCTACGTGTTATTCCCTTCACATAATTTACAGTCAGGTTTTAACATACAGTTCTATAACTAACTCCTATGGTACGTAGTTTATTAGTTGAAACATCTGATATTTCCAATTTTTTTAGTGTGTGGTACATTACATACATAACATAAACAATTTTTTTTTTTTTGAACAAAACATAAACAAATATAAATTACTATATATTCAAATACAAATTACTATATATATTGAATTGATGGTATATACAGATTATATAATATGTGTTCATGTCGCATGAGTATGCAGATTTAATGACTAATGTAACACATTACCATTTTTATGTGTAGGTCACCCAGAAAAAGGTAAATACAAGTGATTACTAGTATGAATAAACACAGATTATGATCTAACAATAAATAGTTCTACATATGAACCACCACAAACAATTATTATTTTTTCATCTCCTAAAAGTTAATAGAAGAACATCCTTTTGTTATCTTTTCTTTTAATATACCTTATTTTTATTACCATATCTTCTCTTTTCATTGAGAGCAAATCTTTATTATTTTATTGTAATTAAAATTCTTTCGAGACGTTCAAATTTGCAAGACACTAATGGGAGGCATGCAATAATGAAATTTGTTGCATTCTATAGATGATCAATAATCATAGCTCTATATAGCTATATGCTCTGTAATGGTATATATTATATTAGTGACTAGTAATGATATGATACTCTTATCCATATTAATTAGATACATTTCTAAATCCACTAATCTATTAATATACATAGTAATTGTGTATATTATTTGTTTCCTCTGTTTTAAGAAACTAGGGACGCAGATCTCACATTCATATCTCTTGTATATCTTATTGAGGATAAATTTCTAGACACATTCTCTTCCTCATTGTGGCGTTTCTCATCTACTCCACTAAAGAGTACCTTTATCCTGAAGAAACCCATTAGAGTTTCTCTCACACTTTATATTATTATTACAAATTTATTTTGTTATTAAATGTTATTTTATTTTTAAAACTTAAACCACAAATAAGATCATACATATGTGAGAAAAGGTATCTAATGGATTCAAATAAGTTCTCAAACGAGAACTCGTATATCTTTTTCTAACTTTTTCTATTAAAATATTTTGTTTAGATACTAAATCTCCATGGCAGAGAAGGAGGGGCTCTAAGAAGCATCATAGTAAATGTGTTACTCTGTTGATTTGACAACGTTAACATACATGATTCTAGAAGTTATTAACTCTGTTAACAATAAACATTCAAATAAAGCATGCATTCTTTATCTTTTCTTTGGTTAACATAGTTTATCAATGTTACTGATATTCTGTTGACGCCCATTAAATTGAGCCAGTAAATACAAGCACGACAGTATGGTCCAAATATTATACTGAAATCGATGATCTGCTAGTGTATTTTTTTAGATATCCAAAAAGTAGTGTATATATCAGAAAAATAATTAAAATTTTGGTGAAATTTGTATAGAAATTGTTACCTAAAATAAAGTAAAGAAGGCAAGTAATTATGGTTGTTGAAAATCACCAAAAAGAAAAAAAAAAAAAAAAAAAAAAAGAG
>OVBI01000148.1:109135-133299 GCA_900406495.1 Sisymbrium altissimum
AAAAAAAAAAAAAAAAAAAAAAACTTAAGTACCCATCAATCTTTCAAATTAAACTGAATATGATTGGTCTAAACCACTACCGCAGAATAATTACCGGGAAAAGAGAATAGAACTCCGGTATTTAATTATCGCATTCAATCGATGATGATTACTTCCATTTAATTAATTTGTTCCAGAAACTACAGTAATGGGATCCTAGGTATAATATTATTTTATATTATCTTCACATGTAACGTGCCTATATAACGAGAATATGATTCCCTAAGATTCATGCATAAACACATCAAATCCGGGAACTTAATTTGGATCAGGGAACGTTATACGGACCAAATTAGGTCCAATTCCAATATGCAAAGGAAACTAACTATGAATAACTAAAACCTTTAGGTTTTGGTTATGTAAAGATGAACTTCTAAAACAAAGATAAACTTCTAAATTAGAAAGTTAATACTATATACTACAGAAAAGTATCATTCGACTTATGTATTCCATCTCCGCCACAAATTTTGCTATGTATGTGCGTGTATATATTAATATATACATAATGCAATAATGGGAGAAATGAAAATGATAGTTTATCTCAATAGATTAATGTAAGAGGGGATTAGGTTGGAATTAATATTAATCTTTCAACATTGTTGGCTTGGATGCTTTTAAAAAAGTTTTGCCGAAGAAACTTCTTTTTTTCTCGGCTTGATAATATTATTGCTAAACATAATACTAGTGGACACATCAAAGAATAATATAAAAATAGAAATGAATAAATTAAAGAAAATAAGAAAGAAAAGAGGAAGAATGTGGAAATGGAGAACGTAAAGGGAAGTGATTGGAAACTAACGGATATCCGTTTTCCCTTTAGCATGGTGGAAGCTGACGCTGAGAACCCAACCCTCCGATTACTCTACTCATCCTATCATTTCATTTCACAGCCCGTATATATTCCAAATAGCTCACTATAGAGTTATTATATATGTTGTTAAGAATTTCACATTTAAATGTGGTTTGTAATATATATAAATGATGTAGCCAATCCTCTGATGTAAAATGATCTAAGTAATTCTTCACTTTAACCTCAACCCAATATTGGATTTTAAAGAATATTAAATCCACAATTAAACTACTAAAGATGGATGCAAATGGAAACTACTGAAGGTAATTATTCACCTAAAACGACCCCCCCCCCCCCCCCANAAAAATGTAAATACAGATGGAGAAGCTACATCTGTCTATATGTCGTCTATACAAGACCAAACTGAACAGAGTACTTGTTCACTGCATTAATTATAGATGATTTCATAGAAAATTAATTATGTTAATACTCACTAAGAAATACAAACAATGAAATAACAAAAATTTCTCACCATTATACTCCAAATTGGAAGCACTAATCTGGACCAACACATGTATGAGGAGTTTCAAAATCAATGTTTAATTTATCAACATACTGCTTTGAATTAGTAGAAGTAAACATTTTTTTTTTTGCTGTCTATTGATATGCTAAAAAAGTTTTAGTTAGAGGATAGTATCATATACTACTATTTAATTAAGAAAGATAATTAACCATAATAGATGAAACGTCATGCACAATCCAATGCGTTAAACAAATATTCCCTTACTCTCTTCTATAAATCCCCCTCAATACACAATCCTTTCTCCCACCACTTTATTAATTAAACTAAAAAAAAAAAAAAATTCATTTATTCACTCTGAGAATACACATGCAGACAATGGAAGGAAGACAATATTACCAAAATCCGGAAGGAAACAATCATAGCTCTTCCATGGTGGTGCCTCACTCGCCGTGGCACTCTCCGGTTCCTTATCTTTTCGGTGGTCTGGCTGCTATGTTGGCTCTCATCGCCTTCGCTCTTCTCATCCTCGCTTGCTCCTACTGGCGACTCTCTGACTCCGCTGAGAGAGATCCCGAGTCCGGAGACGATACCAAACCTAACGGTGACACTCACAAGTCCAAGAAAACGGTGATGCCGGAGAAGTTTCTCGTCATCATGGCCGGCGACGTCAAACCTACTTACCTAGCTACGCCGGCGAATCGGTCAGACCAAAACTGTACTTGTGGCGATCATAAGGAAGAAGTGAGTAGTAATCAGGTGGTCCGGCAGAGCACCGGAACATGAAAACAGAGCAACCACTGCGGACTCTCAACCGGCAGGCCAGGTCGTCTCGGGTCGGGTCATAATTATGCGGACCTTAGAGGAGCGGGTTGGATAAAATTGGGTTTTATTTCATCATTTTTGTCTGATTAAAATGATGTTTATGCATCGTTCGTATGGTTTTGGTTCTTTTTAATCTTTGCGTTGTAGTTCTAATACATTTCCACTATTTTTTTCCCCGTTTCTGTCTCAAGTAGTAAAGTCCGGAATATGTAAATTTTTATGAGAACTTGAATAGATGATTAGTAAGTACTAATTGATGCTTAAGCTAATACTTGTGAGCTGTTCGACATTTTTAGTTACGTTGGATCGATACCGTTGGTAGTTCAGTCTTAACTAGAGATTCGGCCAAATGGTCAAGTGAACAAAAATGAAGGGAGCTAGAAACCACGGCACGTGCCATATATTATGCTGATCTTGATACGTTGGTGTCGCCGTTGTGGCGAGCCGAAGTTGTCAATGATTCTCTTTGCACCATTGCTCCCATATTTCCTAAATATATTGAAAACTATCATCAAGTTTTGTAAAAGAACAAATCACCCTAAATACATGTATAATGTATCTCTATAATTTTTTTCCGGAATATGCATTTTACCTTTATAACCGTTCACTGAAATGAAGAAGCACTAACGTTATCGTTGGACAAGAATAAAATAATGGTATTTTGGATGAATCAGTACAGTGTGATAGTGACTACAACGACAGAGCAACTGAATTGATTGACCGTTTTAGCATGGGGCAATACGGCACTGGTTGTACCATGTGTCTACCTCATTTCCTTTTCTTGTCCAATTCCTACTATGTTTATGTGAGCATATGAAACAATTGAGATCCCAAAAGAACGCAAATAAAACTGAAAAAAGCAATAATAATTGTGAAAAGAAAAACCGTACTCAGTCTTGTGAATTCTTTGGCTGCCATCTAAAACATCAATTACGAATTATCCGTATGCCAACTAGACATATCAACTAGTAACAAATTTTCTTAAGGAATCTACGAAATTATTTACAGCCGAAAAAAAAAAAGAAATCTACGAAAACACCGTACTCAGTCTTGTTTTTTAACTTGTTTTTTTAATCTCTCGTTTTTCAATGAATTTTGCCACCTGACCTTTATTGTTGCAGTTAATTAAACGACTGAGCCACATGTTGATAATATTAATTAAGGTTTGTGCCATAGTAGTTTACACAGCCAAGGTGATCATCGTCTAGTTCCTTGAATCCGCCACAACTTATCAGCATCAGGTCTAAAACTGAAGCGCTGCTATGTATTTTGATTAATATGAATCGCTGCTATGTATTTTGATTAATATGAATCAAGTTACTGCCACTCATTTGCTGAATCAATGAGTATTTTGCATTTTTTCTGCGAAGGGCCAAGTCAATGTTAAACAAAAACTAAAGAGCCATGAGCTGCGGATGCCTTTGCTACCAATGAGTTTGTTTGGTTTGTGGTATTTGTCTTTACTTGCTTCTAGAACGTATTCTGATATTCCATCAGGTCTGAAACAGACTCATCGTTCGACAGCATATACACTTCAAATAACCATAAGGTAAAGTCGCACGAATAACCATGATTTGTAAGCTTCGTATGATAAAAATAAACAAAACAAAAAGAGAGAAGTTTGTTTGCAGTTGGTTGAAAATGTTTCGGGGCTAGAGACAGAAATGATCCATCATGTGGAAGACAACATCTTTACCA
Organism: Sisymbrium altissimum; assembly: GCA_900406495.1. Taxonomy (NCBI): domain Eukaryota; kingdom Viridiplantae; phylum Streptophyta; class Magnoliopsida; order Brassicales; family Brassicaceae; genus Sisymbrium; species Sisymbrium altissimum. The sequence goes on from OVBI01000148.1 coordinate 113,008, forward strand.
TCAGAATGTAACCAATATGTCTTCACCTACACATTCCAAAATCACTCTGTAAATTGCTGTTAAAAAAAAAACCACTGAGTTAAGATTACCTACTATTAAACTTGCCTGAATGGTATTATGAGCTACGTATCGTTGCTTGCTATTGTGAAAGCTTACATCTACTCGTTCCCAAGATAGTTGGCCGAGCCCATGTATCATTTCCTCTATATTCCACAAAAACCACACAAAAAAACAATAACAGCGTGAAGTTCGTGATACTACGTACGGATATAAAGAAGACCAATGAACTATGCATAATCAAGTGAAAAATGGAGCAAACCTTCAAGATCAGTGTTTTCATCTGTTACTACTACCGAAGTTGACTTGCAACTACCATTATCCACGTTTCCATGTTCTACGTACACAATGTGTGGATAATTTGGATCAGTTGCTAGAAGGCTTGGCTGAAAGATGAGAATTGATAAGGGTTACTGATAAATCCCAGATTGTGCATAGAATTGTAAGTGTAACAAGTAAATGAATAGACCTTTGGGAGCTCATTTGGACGGCGAATTGAAGATGTCCTCCATCCAACCATGTCTTTGTAGTTAGTAAAGGCAAACACTGTCTCTTGTAAAACGAAAAAAAGCCAAAAACCATTGACGATTACTTAACCCCATGCTTTATTCTGGAAAGGATACAATCGAAATTGACGTTTGCATATGCAACACGTCGCTTGAAAGCATTTAAAGCCGATCTGTTGAGGTCATTAAGTAGCGAATGAGTAGTGTGGATATCAAATTTGCAAGTCACCAATGGAAAACACACAGAGGCAGAAGCATATACATGAATTTGAAGTGATAAGAATCTGTCGCCATCCGGATAAGAAGTGGAAGATTGCCATCATCGTTATCCACCAGAAACAAATGCTTTCCGGTCCTCCCAGCAGCCAAGTGTGCAGTTTGGGATGCTGTTCTTTCAAGAAAAGGAAGGCCGCAGAGTATCGGGAACTGAAGGAAGGAAAGGAAGTAAGAAAAGAGTAAGAATTCCATACAGAAACATCTAATCTCTAGATATCCAAGCCTTACAGAAACATTTGACCTAGACATGCAATCTAAAACACCATCAAATTCACCTGTCTATGTCCCCTCGAACCAAGATGAGGCGTTGCGAAAGTTATAAAGTTCATAGGTTCTAACCCAGCGATTTCGCCGCTCTTTTCCTTCGAAGGAGAGTCCACAGAGCTGGCTTCGCCAGGATGTTCATAAAGCTTCCCTATGGCATATCTTGCAACAAGACCTCCTAATGAATGAGCCACAAACGAGATCTTCTTCAGCCCACTTCTGTTCTTAATAACAGACAAAACCTGCAAAAACATTTCAAAACATCACCAAGCAAATAAAGCACATTGAAAAGTTGCAGAGAAGAGAAACAATGCTGCAAACAAACACCTCATTAGCAAGCCTTTCACCCATCATATCCACACCATCAAATGTCATCGTTGCACTATTACTCTCACTCCCTGCTCAACATTCATCCAAAGTCAAAAACTTTCGTCATCACAATCCCTATTAGATAACGAAACACTTACGGTGCACAAGTACTTTGTCCGGGAACTTCTTCACGAACTGCTCCGCCGCATATTTCCAATCCGCCGAACTAAAAAACATGATCCAAACCAGAAACAGAGAAACACTCTTCAAACCCATTAAAAGAGTAACCTTTGAAGTTCATCTCGAAGTTGGTATGATTGTTCTACCTTCCGATGATACCGTTCACCATGATCACCAAATGATCCGGCTTCTCTGCAGAGTCCATGACAGCCACATCGAACAAATCCTCACCGCCGCTGTCCTTCTCCGTCTTCAGTTCTCTTTTGGTCCGGTTCGCCGCAAAGCAGCCGATTCCAAGGCGGTTAATCCACTCCATATGGTTGAGATTGTTGGGGAGGTGTAAACCGAACCGGAGGTGGCGGTGTTGACCAGGGCGAAGAAATGGAGGTGAAGAAGGGACCGAATCGGGGATGGAGAATTGGAGTCTGGACAAGGACGCGATCATGTGGAAGTAAAAGACGCGCTAAGTATGCTTTTTCATCACCGAATTGACAACTCCCTCAACTTTTACCGGCGGAGATGCGTTTACCATTTTGCGGAGGCGCTAAGGCACAGTATAACGGTGCCACCTGGCAACGCTTAATCAAAATTTTATTTTATGAGTTATAAAATTTGATTTAAGTAGAATAGAGATTATCATTAGGCATTAATTAATTAGACAAAATCTGGAATTTTTACTTGTGAAATGACGTAGTGGCAATCAAATATGTAATAGAAAATAGTAAATAAAATGGAGTTTTGATTTTTTTTTCGGTTTTTTAATAAACATATATGTACATAGTGTGTCATTTGAATAAAATAAGTATCAATTGAAAACTATAGATTTGACACGAATGTGTCAACTGATTGTGGAATAGCAAAATAGCTAACTAATAAAATAAAAAGAATCAATAAGGGGGGAAAAAAACTTAGAATTGAATAAATTTAAAATGCTAGAAAGCTAGATAAATCAGGTTTTATCTTAGATTGGTTATAATTTTAAAACATATTAGTACAAATAGCTTCTTCATTTTCAGTATTTATTATTTCGTATTCCTTATTTATACTTGTGACTGATATGTATTCAAGGCTTGAAAAGGCTACATACATTCAAGGCTTTCAAGCTATGTATTGAGTTATGTCAGATGTGATGGCAAGAAAAAAGTAAAACTCAGACGTGAGAAAACCATAAGAACATGAGACTTGGATCTAGAGCCTAATTAAAAGTGTCAAATAGGATGGATATGGACTTATAATTTTAGATCCGCAAGCTTTTAGCACACATATATAGCCGACCCGCCAACCCATATGCCATTAATAGGCCATAGCCCTCATACGACCGTAGAATGTTCACTTTTCACCTTTATCGCAATCAAAGGCGAAATGTGTGTTTATAGAATAAAAATAATCAACACAAAAAAAACAACAACGTACAAAATACAGCGCCAAGTAAGAAGAAAGAAATAGATATAGACAAGTTGTGAGTGCAAAAATGTGCTGGCATGTTGACATATTAGAGTGTTTCAGTGACGACCCACTAGTTCCCATATCAGCCTATCTAATACGGACAACATTAGCATTCACGGGACAATACATACATAACACAATCATATCATCAACATTATCATCATATAACTCTAATAATACAATCCATATTTATCATCAATCACTTTTTTTTTCTTTCTCCAATTTGCAATCTCCCAAATTTGCAATCATCACATTGGTAATCCAAGTTACGCGGTTAGAGAAAAATAGACAGCGTCGCTAAAAAAAGCTCAAATTTATATCCATACATTTCCAACACGATTTAACCTTTTTATTTCGGTTTTCCTCTATATTTAAATAGCGCAGTTGAACCTCCAAAACCATTAGCACCCAAAAGACAATAAAATCTCAAGAAAACACAAAGGATGAACTCATCCTATTTACGAGTAATATTACTCTTAGGTGCCATTAATCTCTTCGTTTCGATATCAATAACTAAAGCTACAACACTCGGTCAAATATTCCAAATCTGTAGGAACGTGTGTCCGGGATGTGACCACGACTCATTACAGTTCTTGTTCCGACACAATTTGGTTCGCGCCGCAAGACTCGAACCTCCTTTGATCTGGGACCGCAGACTCCAGGACTACGCTCAAAACTGGGCTAATCAAAGAAAGTCAGATTGTGCTTTGAAACACTCTTTCCAAGACGGAGAGTTTACTCTCGGCGAGAACATTTACTGGGGATACGGCGCCAACTGGTCTCCGGCCGACGCGGTGGTCGCGTGGGCAAGCGAGAAGAGGTTTTATCATTACGGCTCCAACACGTGTGACCCTGGGCAGATGTGTGGGCATTACACACAGATCGTGTGGAAGACCACGAGGAGGGTCGGGTGCGCACGTGTGGTGTGCAACAATGGTGGGATCTTCATGACTTGCAACTATGATCCTCCCGGTAACTACATCGGTCAGAAACCCTATTGATCATTCATCCACTGTCTTTGATCTTATTTTTAGAAGTTGTTATGACTGTTTGAAGGAAATTAGGTGGATGTATTTTGTATTTTACTAGAAAATAGATATATTTGTGGGGTTTCTGATTCTGATTATGTTTGTATCTCTATACGTGATTATTTCACTTGATGGTTGTAATTGCATTTACGGTTATCTATATATATCCGTAAGAATGCCAATTATAAAGATAATATGTTTTTAAAATTCCAAATGCAAAAAAAAAATAAAAATGTTTGTGTTAAATCCATATATCTCCCTAGATGTGTTACATACTTACATTCACAATCTAAACAACATGTTTGACACAAAGAAAAATTAATTGTGTTCTTTAAATATATATATTAGACATAAAAGCTTCCTTGGCTTCTTTGCCTCCTTTAATTAGTCTCCTTTTAATGGCGAGCTCTCTTTGAGCTTCATGCAACAAAAAACTGGTGTAGTCTATTTTTGAGTATAAAATAAAAGTTTTCATTTGAAAAAAATAATAATAATCAGATCTTTATAGTATTACCTTAGATACGGACGATCTATTCGAGAATGAGTGCCACGTTATATCTTGGGATGATTTACATAGGCCAATAAATTTTACTTAGTAGTATATGATTTAGGAAATTTAATGGCACTATCGAATGTATGTCTTTGTATACCGTTAATTTTTTTTTTTTTTTTCATTTGTTGACATGGCCATTACAAAAATGAAAAGTACAAACAACAAACTGCTCGTAACACCACCAGCATAAGATCCTAACGATAAAAAAATTTAAAAGGAAATAAAAGTCACGAAGAATTAAAGCATAGATTAAGAAATCACCAAGACTTAATTATAAAACCAAGTGTTAGACAAAGTTAGTACTTAGTAAGGATTCTCTCCAACGTAGTTACCCGGTGGGTCGTAATTGCAAGTGATAAAAACTCCAGCGCCGTTCTCGCAGACAACTCTAGCGCAACCTAGCCGCTTCGTCTCACGCCACACGATCTGAGTGTAGTGACCGCACATACCGTCTTCACACGAGTTGGTCATGTGGTTGTAGGACTTGGCCTCCACGGTCCATGACTCCACTGCGAAAGTCGGTGTCCAGTCTGAGCCACTTCCCCAAAACAAGTTTTCGCCGTATGGACCAGTCGAGTGGGTCAGGGAGCAGTCATAGCGCCTCTGGTTAGCCCACCAAGTTGCGTAGCTCGCGATCCTGCCGTCCCAAACCAATGGAGACAGACCTGCATGCAATGAAATTAATCAAAACATTACAATAAATACTACCAATACTTAAATTCGGTCACACTTATTAACACTATTATACAACTGGTCGTTTGTAGGAAACATAGTCCATTTCCTTTGGCCGTGTATATAAGACGTATCCTAAGATCTTAAGATTTAGAAGTTTAGGAAACTCAATGAACCGCAATCCATCAGTTTGTCGGAGTAATCCGGTTAACATTGTCTTGTATCCAATATAAAACCTTTTGGGTGTATATATCCCCAACACAACCTAAAATTTTTGGTCGTCGTCGTACGTATGTGATCCAACTGCCGGATCGGTTAGGATTTTAAAACATTGTAAAAAACACATTCATTTGGACATACTGTTTTTATGAATATATGAATATACCTAAGCTGGCCCGAACAGAATTATGCGGAGCAAGGAACTGATGTTCAAACGAGCCCGTGGGTGGCTGGTAGGTGGGAGGAGGACGGTAGAGGATAGGCTTTGGGCTGGGTGTTGGGTGCGGCTTGGGCCTCGCGACGTAGGGAGGAGGGCTCGTGAGTGTTGGTAGCCGCGGCTGGTAATATTCTGCGCGAACGGCTTGGATAGCGACCAAGAGAATGGCAATAGCGAAGACTATGGCTCGGGTTGATGTTGTGGTCGCCATCTTTCTTTTTGTGGAGTGGCTCCAACGATTTTCTTTTGGATGGTGGAAGAAAAAGATTTGATGCGGGTGATTATTTATATGTTTAATTTAGGGTATAGTTAATTATGACAAACGCAATGTGAGAATGTCAACTAGGAGTGGCTTCCATGTTCGATTGTGGTTACCACTTATTAGTTTATTACCACTTAATGTTTTCGCTTCGGTAAAGAAGAGTTTGTAGTTATTTTAACCATGCAAGTGGACTTTTATTTTTCGATATATATTTTGTTTTTTTTTTCCTTTTTGTCATATATATTGTCTTTAGACGAAAGATAAGTATGAAAGGTGAAGTTAGGATAATATCAGTTGGTTCTTTTTTGGCCAATATATATATTTTTTTTTTGGCCAAGATATTATAGTATGTTTCTTTCTTAAGTAAGTGTCCATAAACAAAATTGTTGTAAGATTGATTTGTAGGAATGGAATTAATCAATGGGGTTTTAAGATTTTTCTTTTTAATTATTTTTTGGGGTTTTAAGATTTAGTTGGTCTATATCAAATTATCAAAACATTAACGGATAATGCTGATGTTCGGTGTAAAATAATTTTCCTCCGTTAACTTGCGGTGTGAGATTAGATATGAACAATATGTATGTCGGACAAAGATATACAATAAGTCTACCATTTATAATATAAGTTGATAATAAGTGATAAGTTAACAATTACAAAATAAGTCGACTGTTACAAAATAAGTCGACTGAAACATAAAATAATAACAATATAACCAAATCAGTAGAGAGTAAACTGAAACATGTCCGGCCCATTCATCTAGCCTCAGAGCCCAATTGCCTAAGTGGGGGATCGACAGTAGATACCAAAATTGACTCAAAGGGAAAGCCATCTTGGAGGAAAAAAGTCTTCTGAATCCACGTAATACAAAGAGCTGCTCCTACGAGAAACGCACGGCCAGGATTTTATATCAAATTCCGAACAGTCACATCGAGAGGCGTGCAACATTCGGAGAATGTCATAGTGGGGGACCCTCACTTAATTGCTGACACGTGACTAGCACGGTAGCTCCACCGTAGAGATAAGTACACCTCACCACATCCTACAACAACAAAAAACACAGTCATACCGAATTGACCCATTAAGTCATAACTAAACAAACTAAAAAAAAAGACAAAGAGAATCGAAGTAGGCAGCAAAGAGGTTTACAAGAGAGAATCTCTGTCGGAAAACTATCGACCAAGAAGTCAATCACTCCCGTCGGAGGCTAATTTGCTCTCACCGGACCGGAAGTGTAAACTCCCAATCGCTTTTTTTTTATTGGTCAACGAGAGAGTCTACGCAAAGTCTTCTCCGATTCGTGAAGAGATTTAGTTACACGATTCAGGGTTTGATTTATGAAGTGATGTTGTTTGCAAATCTAAGAAAGTAGGGTTTTTTTTTTGTTCCTCTCCAGATTTTGAAGAATGAAGAGAAACTTAGACGGCAACGATGAGGACCAGCCTGAGCGAAAGCGACCTGCTCTTGCTAGGTATTTTTCTCTCTTCGTCTTCTCTGATTCATCCGATTGTTTATTTTTAATTTTCTAAACGTTAAAAGACTTTTTATTTGCTGGTTCTATTACTCTCTTGTGCAGTGTGATTGTTGAGGCTATGAAAGTAGACAGTTTGCAGAAGCTCTGTTCCTCTCTAGAACCTATTCTCCGCAAAGTTGTAAGATCTCTTTTGGTTGCTTCTGTGGGAGAAAGTGTTTTTCTTTGTTGTTTTGTTTATGTTGTATTCTTGTTCTCGTCCCTTCAGAAAAGAGTTAGTTATGTTTAGGTATGAATCAGTTTTTTTTTTATTGAGGCCTTAGTACGGTGCTGTTGTTGAGCAGGTCAGTGAGGAACTGGAACGTGCTTTGGCAAAATTAGCACCTGCTAGGCTTGCCGGAAGGTAACACTTAGCTTACTATATAACTAAGTGGCCCTTGATACTGTGATTCGGAATTAGATAGTGTATATCCTGAAACATCTGATTACATTGCAGTTCGGGGTCTTCTCCTAAACGAATTGGTGGTCCGGATGGCCGGAACTTGCAGCTGCATTTTAGGTCTAGATTATCTCTTCCCTTGTTCACTGGAGGAAGAGTGGAAGGAGAGCAAGGTGCTGCGATCCATGTTGTATTGATCGATGGAAACACTGGGCGTCCTGTAACATTTGGACCAGAAGCTTCGCTGAAGCTTGAGGTTGTTGTGCTCGGGGGTGACTTTAACAAAGAAGATGATGGAGATTGGACTCAAGAAGAATTTGAAAGTCATGTTGTCAAAGAGCGTGAAGGGAAAAGACCGTTGCTTAATGGAAACATTGATGTTGTTCTCAAGGAAGGGGTAGGCACTTTGGGCGAGCTAGTTTTCACGGATAATTCGAGTTGGATTCGAAGTCGGAAGTTCAGACTTGCTTTAAGGGTCGCCTCTGGGTCCGGTGATGGCATACGCGTACGTGAGGCTAAGACGGAAGCTTTCAATGTTAAAGATCACAGGGGAGAATGTATGTATTTAATTTTTTTCTTCATCTCCTTGTACCTTGTGAAGACACTTCTTCTCTTCTGACTGGATGGGTCGTTGTATTGAAAATGCAGTGTACAAGAAGCATTATCCACCTGCTTTAAATGATGAGGTGTGGAGATTGGATAAGATTGGTAAAGATGGGGCGTTCCATAAGAAGCTAATCGCTGCAGGAATAGTCAATGTGGAAGACTTTCTGAGAAAACTGGTCAAAGATTCTGCAAATTTACGAGCTGTAAGTACCTGTAACGTCAAGATCATTTCTACCGGATGAGAATATTCATTTGATTTTACGCTCATGAATAAATCTGATTGTTTGATGTGTGTCTAGATTCTTGGAAGTGGCATGTCAAACAAGATGTGGGATGTGCTAGTGGAGCACGCAAAGACATGTGTCCTAAGCGGTAAACTTTACATCTACTATGCTGGAGATTCAAGGACCGTCGGCGTTGTGTTTAATAACATCTGTGAGTTAAGTGGCCTTATTTCCGGGGATCAATACTTCTCTGCTGACTCACTCGCTGACAGCCAAAAGGTCCAGTTACATTTTCCTTAACTCTTTTCACTTCATTTGTTTATGCTGTTGTATGGTATCGTTCTGAGGAACTCGAATTTACAGATCTTGGTTAGAGGTTAATTATATTTGTGCGGGAATATTAAAGATGTGGTGGTGTTTAATATGTAAAGGTATATGTGGATGGATTAGTGAAGAAAGCATATGATAATTGGAACCAAGTCGTAGAGTATGAAGGGAAAACTCTGTTAAACTTCAATCAGCCTGAGAGGGAGTATATTTCTCAGACTGATCCTATAACGGCTCCGGCAAACTACTCTGCCGTGTTTCCGTCTCCAATTCCTCCTAGTCAGTATCCAGAATTCTCTTTGGAAGGTTGGCTAATCAGTCCCTTGTAAATTACTAAATCTCATATCTGCGTTTTTGCGTCTGCATCATAAGTTTATATTCTGTGTCTATCTTTACTGCAGGGTATACTCAAACGCTGGCAACAGCTCAGCTTCATAACCCCCAAGCACAATTCGATATTGTTTTACAGCAAGATCAGTTTATTGGAATACATCAACATCAAACTCAAACCACCATAGAGAATCAAAATGTAACTGGGTTGGGTCTTGGTCCTTCACTGCAATCTACAAGAGGGTACCAAGACATCGGTTCTTCGGTTCATCAGACAAATCTTAATCCTTTAGGAGACTGGTCAAACCAGCATGAGAACGACTTTTTATCAGTGGACGAGATTCGGCTAAGAAGCCATGAAATGCTAGAGAGTGAGGACATGCAACAGCTGCTCCAGCTCTGTAGCATGGGAGGCGATGGAGAAAATGGATATGCTTTCCCGTCGTTTATGCAAAATACACCGACGGTGCAGGGATATGAGGAGGACCATGGGCGATCAGGAAAAGCGGTTGTTGGGTGGCTAAAGATAAAAGCAGCAATGAGATGGGGAATCTTCATAAGGAGGAAAGCTGCTGAGAGAAGAGCGCAGATTGTGGAGCTTGATAACGATGATTAATAGATGAATAGTCAGGTTTGCTTGCTAGCGTATAGAAGAAGCCCTGTATATTTTAGGTAAATATACCAGATGACTTGCCGATATGGTTTCACATCTTCGGCCATATATTTTCCCTTTTTGGGTTTCGTTTGCTTGACTTGTTAATTTATTATAGGTTTTGTGACATCAACGTTTAATATTTCATCTTTTCCATCCAGTCTACTTGTGTAGCTGTGTACTTATATACATGCTTATGATTTCGAAAAGTTGTTTGATATATCTCTTCTAACTCTTCATGTATAAAGTAAGACAAAGTAAACAACATTAAATAAGTTGCTAAATCATGAGGAAAAGTTTAACCATCTACTAACATTTAAGTACACGAGCAGCACAACCATTAGCATCTCTGTTTCAGGAAAAAAATGTTTCTTTTTTCCTCAAGTAGCAACAGTTCCTTTTCTGTGTCCAAATCTAGAAAAGGAATAAATAGATTGGTCAATTCGAGCCATGATTTTGGCAGACTGAAGATAGAGGGTATCAACGACCATCCCTGTGTTTGCAATGGTTTAAAGAGTGGACGAATAGATAGATTTTGCCTTTGAAACTTCAACTATAACAAGGCACCCAGCTCCTTGATCAAGAGTACCTGAAAAATTCTTGTCAAGAATCATCTGAGAGAGTTTTTGCTCGACATGTAGTTCAATTAGCTCAGTGACGTGAGCAATCTCCACCCTCGTGAAGGGCTCAATCAGACGGCACAGGTTTTACTCCATAAACGTCTCGGGTAGAGAAGAGAGATGCCTGTGAACAATGGAGTCTTCCTCAAGTTACGGATCACATTCTCAAACTACTTTCATAGCATCAAGATCAAAGCCAAAGTACAAAAGTCCAGAATTTAAAGAGACCGCAACATGTATTTCAGACCATGATCTTACACAGCAACATGTATTTCAGACAAAAAGACCGCCCTTGGATCCGCAAGAGCGTGGAAAGACTCATCAAAAGCTTAAAAGAAGTAGCTGTGTATGGTTTTGTAGTCTTTCTCTTCCGCATGAAGTAATTGTTTATGATGGACTATATATGGGCCTATAAAAACCGCTAATGTCTTCTATTGATACTTTGATAGACCTCTATTAAAGATCCAGTAAATAACTAAGATACTCAACTTGTCAAAAACATGCCTTTCTTGTATCGAGTTCTTTTTCACCTGAAAGTAAGAGAACCAATCAAGTGTGATATTTAAAATTTAAAAAGATCACACATGCAATGCATAAAACATGTTTACATCGTCATCATAAGATTTTCCGTCACTTCTTCATTTGTTTTTATAAAATAGTTTTCTGCAAAACTTATCAAAACACGTCCTTGTTTTTTGACTGATTCTAGGATGGGTGCACTTGGAAGTCTTGGTGGTATGAAACTTGTCAATATTAACGATGGTTAGGAGGAGATGAGATCTTTTCTTAGCTGTGTCCCATACACTCATCTAGAAAAAGCGACGTAATGGTCAGATTAAATTAATGTAATTTTACAAAGAAAAAAAAGACATTTAACAAACCGCGTCTCCAACTCCAAAGCCATCTTTAAAACCATCACTTTCCAGTTTCCATCTTCCAGCTGTCCGAATCAAAACGCGCCTTTCTCTTCTTCAGTCTTCACCAAACCCATCGTCCGAACCGAACCTTCTTCTCTGACTCTGACCGTATCTGCTCTTACTATAAATACAACCATTTCAACCTCACCAAAAAACTCAACAAACCTATACTCAAAGCAAAATCCACCAAAAAAAACAAAAAGCTAGAAAATGGCGATAATCAATTACTCAACCATCTTGGTTCCTCTGCTTGCCGGTCTTATGATTTACTCTGTTTCCGCCAATTTTCAACGAGACGTAGAGATAACTTGGGGAGACGGACGTGGGCAGATCACCAATAACGGCGATCTTCTCACACTCTCTCTCGACAAATCTTCCGGCTCAGGATTCCAATCCAAGAACGAATATTTGTTCGGTAAAATCGACATGCAGATCAAGCTCGTCGCCGGAAACTCCGCAGGAACAGTCACCGCTTACTATGTAACTCCTTTTAATGTTGTTTCTCTAACATGCACGTATTTTTCAAAATTAGAGTAAAATTAGCTTAATGTTTTTTTTTGTTTTTTTGTAGTTGAAATCCCCTGGATCTACATGGGACGAGATTGATTTTGAGTTCTTGGGAAATCTAAGTGGTGATCCTTACACACTTCATACCAATGTTTATACGCAAGGCAAAGGAGACAGAGAACAACAATTCAAACTCTGGTTCGATCCCACTAGTGATTTCCACACTTACTCTATCCTCTGGAACCCACAACGCATCATGTAAGTGTACTCTTGCATGTTTCCTCGATAAACCTAGCTGACCAAACACCAAATCAAGTAACTCCGAAAATAGATGTTTAGATGAGTACCTTTTCATTTATATCCAAAACCCATAATTTATTGTATATAGAAAAATAAAATAAAAGATATCTTAAGCAAATAACTATATTTACTTTAGTTACTATTTTTAATAGACCAAAAACCAAATAAAAGACAAAACAACAATCGAACCAAAATCAAGATTGATCAACGTTCAAGTCTTTTAACTCATAACGCAACGTTTTTTCGGATCTAATCTTGTTTGTTTTTATCATCAATTCAGATTCTCTGTGGATGGAACTCCGATAAGGGAATTCAAGAACATGGAATCTCAAGGGACTTTGTTCCCTAAGAACCAACCGATGAGGATGTACTCGAGTCTATGGAACGCCGAAGACTGGGCCACAAGGGGTGGCTTGGTCAAAACTGACTGGTCTAAAGCTCCCTTCACCGCTTCATACCGCGGCTTCAACGAAGAAGCTTGCGTCGTCTCAAACGGCCAGTCATCGTGCCCCAACGTGTCAGGACAAGGGAGTAGAAGTGGTTCGTGGTTATCCGAGGAGTTAGACGCGACGGGTCAAGAACGGATGAGATGGGTGCAGCGTAACTACATGATCTACAATTACTGTACGGACGCTAAGAGGTTCCCTCAAGGTCTTCCACGAGAGTGTTCAGCTGCGTAATGCTTTTAAACAAAAGATCCAAGGCCATAAAAATAATACTATTCTTTGATTCATCGTGTAAAGTATCTTTGTGTTTGGTCACAAATTTTATATTCCTTCTATGTAAGTCTGTCATATGTGTGTATATTTAATTGAAATAAAAAATTTCAACTCAAAATTAATGGTTAACCAGGTAGAAAATACTTAATTTATATACTGAATAAAGCAGTGGTATGTATGATTTTGATATGGTTTTCCTTTACCTGCTATATTCAGTATAATTTTTTTTCTTCAATTGTTCAACCACTATCAATTAATCAACTACTAATTTTATGGTCTCTAGACTCTAGTCATTAAAACAACAACAATTATTCATAGATTGTAGAGAAGTATAGTATTTCGTATTTGTTTTGATATGAAGAGTAAGAAACTAGAAAGTTGCCGAACATCATTTTCTGAGATTCCGTTTATTTATTCCCCAAGCAAAAATTGTAGATTAGAAGCTATTTGACTATTGATTAATTCGATCTTATAATAACGGTGGAATCGTTCAACCCTTCTAATTTATTAATGGCATTTTGATTATATTAATATTTAGCAAAGTGACGTCAAAAATTTTTTTAGCAAAGATAAATATAATTTTTATTTTGGTGACAGATACACAATAACAAAAAACATTCCACGAACTTTTTTTTTTTAAGATCAAATTCCACGAACTTGTGTTGAACCGTGTAAGGCCGAATAATTCTTAATTTAAATATTAGTACATACAAAGTTTAAGACTACCACGTCGATAATGTGCCTCCACGAAACTCTCTTTATATAACCTCTCATTTCCAACTCATCTAAATCCATCGACAAAGTATTTATCTTTCACGGCAAGAAACACCAGAGTACCGGGGAAAAAATGGCTGTTTTCGCAACCAAACAGCCTCTGTTGTTGTCCCTCTTCGCCGTTGGCTTCTTTGTTGTGGCTGCATCTGCCGGAAGCTTCTACGAGAGCTTTGATATCACTTGGGGAGATGGTCGTGCCAACATATTCGAGAATGGACAGCTTCTCACTTGCACTCTTGACAAGATCTCCGGCTCGGGTTTTCAATCCAAGAAGGAGTATTTGTACGGTAAGATCGACATGAAGCTCAAGCTAGTCGCTGGAAACTCCGCTGGCACCGTAACCGCCTACTACGTACGGAATCTCCTTGTTAAATTGATCGATTTCGAATCTGATATTTTAGGGTTCTTTTAATCCTAACACCAATCGGTAATGAATGAAACTGTCTCCTAATATTATAAATTTTGTTGCAGCTTTCATCTAAAGGCGCGACATGGGATGAGATTGACTTCGAGTTCTTGGGAAATCTCACAGGACAGCCTTACACTATCCACACCAATGTCTTTACCGGAGGTAAAGGTGACCGAGAGATGCAGTTCCATCTCTGGTTCGATCCCACCGCGGATTTCCACACCTACACCGTCCACTGGAACCCTGTTAACATCATGTGAGTAAATACTCTATCAGGAAATCCTACACGAATAATATTATCTTTTAGTTCATTCATCAATTAATATTTGTTGGCTTTGATATCCAGCTTATGAACTTTGACACGTCTAATTCCATATTATTCTTCTTCTTTTTTATGCGATTCTTTGTTATGTTCGTTTTATATAAGCGGAATCTTAGTCGGAAAACTGACATGTTTTTAACCTTTCTGTGTGCGAAGCTTCCTTGTGGATGGGATCCCAATAAGGGTGTTCAAGAACAACGAGAAAAGTGGGGTGGCTTACCCTTCGAACCAACCGATGAAAATATACTCAAGCCTTTGGGAAGCTGATGACTGGGCAACGCAAGGCGGTCGTGTGAAGATTGACTGGAGCAACGCACCATTCAGCGCCTCCTACAGGAACTTCAACGACCAAAGCTCATGTAGCAGGATATCGAACTTGACATGGGTGAATTGTGACGGAAACAAAGACTCGTGGATGTGGACCTCTCTCAGTGACCACCAGTACGGACAGATGAAGTGGGTGCAAAAAGAATTTATGATCTACAACTACTGTACCGATTATAAGAGGTTCCCTCAGGGTCTCGCCAAGGAGTGTGGCCTTTAAACCAGCTTGGTTGATCCTACTTTGAGAATTTTCGAGCATTTTCCTCAATAACTTTTTATTTCCCCTTCCTTTTATTTCATACTTGTGATGTTACTTTGATTTATTATTTTGGTGTTTCTGGGATACGATAATACACGTATATGTAATCTTACTGAGAAAATAAAAAGTCGTACTTGATAATGTACTCCATTTCGCAGTTATGTGGTCAGATGTTTACTATATTGCTGTTTTTTTTTTGTCTTTGTGATTTTGTTCTACGTTCAAACCTCAATGTGCTAAAGTTAAAAATACATACGAAAAAAATACACAACAACAATAAAAAAAAGGGTGAGATTATGCATGTCCTTTAACGACCTGCTAGTAATACAAACCATGGAATTCCGTCTACCCCAAATAATATACACTAGTGTTGAATCCATTTTACTTTTAACATAGATTGTTTTTTTTTTTACTATATATTTAACATAGAATGTTCTAACATGCTTTTTCAAGATGTGGTTTTTAGTTCATTCATCCAGATCAAACTCCACTTTCAATTCGATCAGTTATATTTGTTTGATTTGCCACTCTTAATTGTGTTTTGATACTATGTGATATAACGGATTTCAACTTAAAATTAAAATTAATTGACAGTAACAGAAAATATACATTATTATATACTAATGTTAAATTAGCTATATGTTTAGTGTAAATTTGTAAGATACTCTAAAAACACAGTAAAGTTTTTCTTTAGACTAGAAAGTAGAGACCCGCGAGGTAGTTAAGTTATATCCAATTATAATTTAAGTAATAATATTAACAATATTTTGACAAAACATAAGATTAGTTTATAGTTAAATCGCCACAAAAGCAATAACCAAATACCTCAATAGTAATATGTATTAAAAAAAAATTACCTATGTTTGGAGATTTACGTGGATTTAATGTTGATTAGTAATATAAAATGTTTGCTTTTCTTTCTTGTCTTTAGTAAATCTATAAAAATTTCAATGAAATTAAGAAGATTTGTTTTATTTGAGACTTTTCAAGACTAAAAATAATTATCTATGGAGATCTCAATAACTTTAGTGGACATGTTTATATTATGAGATTCAGAAACTGAAAAGATATTACTTTCAAAGTTGAATGAATGTGTTGGTTGGTCCAACTAACTAATAGGGCCTAACATTAAAGACTCTTAATAGTCACTATTAGGAAATGAACTTTTTGGACAGTCCAATTTACAGCACAGAACGTGTCTGAGTCTGAGTAACTCAATGCCGTTTTTTTTTCGTCAACAATGCCTATTCACTTCCTCTTCTACATGAATGTTAAGCCATTTTTTTTTAACAAAAGGTTTTGTTTTAAACCACTTTCTATTTTTCATATCCAAGATTTTTCATTTCAGCTTACTTGCATTTTCAAGATCACACTTGTGACTTGTTCAAGCCTCCACAATCTCATGTTTTACAGATAATGAAAATTGGTCCAAACAATAAATTAAACACAAGTTAGGTTTAGATGGCTGAATGGACGGTATAGATTTGTCACTTTCATCTTAATTAATTACAATCTGGCTTAAGTCAAATCACCTCATTTAGAGCCACTCGTAGAGACGTAGTCGACCGTGAAAGAACACAAATTGAAACGGTTCGAGTTCCCCGATTTTGTTTTACTGCGAGGTTCCAGGCCTATCCCCGGGATCAGAGCACTACTCTACATCAGCTTTTTTATTTCCAATTTTCCAGCTCTAGTTATTCAATTTTTTTCCACGAAAAAATAAGCCAAAATACGCTGATTAAAATTCGTGATTAGGAAAACCAACATTGTTTCAATTTATTGTTGATGATTTTTATAATTTATCCAGTCCAGGAAATATGAAGTACTATCATATTTCTGAATGTATAGGATCGATCAGTATAACATTTCACAAGGCACGACAAAACTCACCTACTAATCATTATTAAGAGAGAAGAAAAGAACTCAAGATTATTGGCTAACTATAAAGACAGAAACTTAAGTAGACGAAACTCCTTACGGGATCAAATTCATTAGAAGAAGTTAGCTCAGCAAACATTAAATGCGAATTGAGATGTCCAACTGTATTTTACTCAATACTCAAGTGACCTACAAATTGCCGCGTACATGTATCAATATCTATTACGTAGTATATTCTGCCAAATCCTCAACTCCAAACCATTCTATGTATTTATATATATTATACATTTTCAAAAGTTTTGTTAGAGTCTCCCATTATTCTCACAATTAGATACATCTTACAAAGTAGGGAAAGAAAAATCAAGAGAGAGAGAGAGAGAGAGAGCTGGTTAATTATAAGAGTACTGAATATTTCTATTAGAAGGAGAGAAAAGAGATGGTGAGATTGAGAGAAACAGAAGTGATCCTGAGACTCTGTATTGTCTTTCTTCTTACACTCACTTCTTTTTTGATTGGTTTGAATTCTCAGACCAAAGAGATTGCTTATATCCACAAGAAAGCCACTTTCAGATATTTGTTTGCTCTAGAGTAAGTCCATTTTCCTTTATATTGTCAATTATATAGATTTATATGTATAACTAATTAACAATCGATCTCTCCATACAATATTAATATTAAGAGTTTGATATAGAGAATCTGCAAATTGAAACCAACACTGACTTTACATATACTATTAATACTCACAGAAAAAATACGATGGTTTCTTTTTCCCCATTACAAAGTATTGTATTTAAATAGTACATTTAAGTTTCTACGGGGGCTGACAAACAATGACAAATTTCATAGTTTATGGAAGAAAAATGTTGTTTATTTTTCTAGTAACAATTCCTGTTTTCGTTAAATCTGCATGTAAATGTGTCTTTCTGTACTATGAGGACTGCTACTTTCACTTTTTTTTGGTATAACAAATCTTCGTAATACTTTATCCACCCACACACAAAAAAAGCTATAAGTTCTACTTTTATAATATGTTTATGTGCTGTTCATGATTTTATCCAGGGTTGAGTTGTACATAGATGTTGTGGTTGCTGCATATAATTTGGTTCAATTAGGGTTTGGTTGGTACGGTGTTGCACAAAAGACCTCCAATTCTAAATGGCTCTCTTACCTCTTGGATCAGGTATACATTATTTCTTCTGATTTAGTGTATCTTAATTATGCTATAGATATGTGCACGCATGATATTAATTTCGAAATGAAATAGACGGCCGTGTACGTGGTGTTCGCCGGGGCATCTGCGGCGGCGCAACACTCATTGCTGGGACTGACTGGTTCGAGTGAGCTTCAGTGGATGAAATGGTGCTACAAGTTCACAAGGTTCTGCTTTCAGATGGGAAGTGCCATCATTTTAAATTACATCGCCGTGGTGCTCATGGTCATCCTCTCCTTCCTCTCCGCCTTCAATCTCTTCCGCCTCTACTCCCCTAAACGTTATTTTCACTTGAAGCCCTCCTCCTAATTAATTACTCTGTTAATCCTTTTCTTAATCCAGAATAATGTTGATTAATGCGAAGAAAAGTTTGATTAATAATGGATTCAACTATGAAATATACTGTGTATCTTCAAGTAAATGCAAAATTTCTTATACAACAGATAAACAATAAATATCATTACTTCATTACTCTATTGCTTGCGAAAATAGGTGTGTACTAATAAGTTTCTTTTGGTATTTTATAATGCTTTCTTTTGTCTAGAAACTAAAAGTAATATGTTTTCTTTGTATTTTCCTTGGTATTTTACAATGCGCTACTGGAACTAGGGCCTATTGTGGTCCTTGGGTTATTGATAGGGCCTAGAACACGAACTTATTGGACTTGAGGCCAGAGGTGGACCTGATATACTAGAACCAAAGGACTATATGGTTTTTTTTTTTTTTTGGTCGTCGACTATGTCGACTATATGGTTTTAAATTATACTAATATATCCTCCATATTAGCTTATAGATGAGGAATATGAAGAGTTGTAAAAAAAACTTATAATCAATCAATAATCTAAAAACTCAATTGTTGTCAACTTTTAGGAAGTTGAGGAAGTTTTCCCGAAGAGAGACTTATTTTGGTCCACGTGTCCTTTCTAATTTGGAATAGCATTGTTTGTTTTCGAAAGACAGATGTTGTGCAACAAACCAATGATTCAACGTTCTCAAACCATCTGTCGTATCTTTCAATATTATGATC
Source organism: Sisymbrium altissimum (assembly GCA_900406495.1). NCBI lineage: Eukaryota > Viridiplantae > Streptophyta > Magnoliopsida > Brassicales > Brassicaceae > Sisymbrium > Sisymbrium altissimum. The sequence continues at coordinate 132,309 of OVBI01000148.1, forward strand.
CAAAAATAATTGTATTTATTATAGGCACCGCCGCATATGAAACTAAGAGGAGAAATGGTTATTTTAAAAATTTTAATTTTTTAGTAGACCTTATTTCTCAAAGGAATTTACATCATATAACTAGAAAAAACTCAAAATTTTCAAATAATTAAAATCTCTTTCTCTCTTGCTTTTTCTCCTTATCTCTCTCTATCTTCTTCTAAAAATTTAATTTTGTTTTTTGTTTTGGTTATTTGGCAAATTTTCCCATTATATTTGTCAGATTGTAAAGATGAAAACGTTTTCGTTTGTATAAACCAAAAAAAAGTCACTGGACCTCAAAACCAACAGTGACGGCTCCGGTTAGTATCTTAAGGATTTTTGTACCCCTTGCCTTTTCATTTATTAGATGTTTGAACACAAATTTGCAGAATTAGATGTTTAACTTGCAGAATTAGATGTTTAACCGATATTGTTTCAATTTAACGGTTCTAATTAACAACGTTTAACCAATCTGTTATGGAGTTAACGTTAGATATTAATCGGCTTAGTCAACTAAAAGTTCATGATTTATTTGGAAGTCAATGAAAAATTCAGGTTTTAAATGGTTAAGATAATAGTTCAGGTTTAAAATGGCTTAAATGGAAAAGTTTGAGATTTTTTTGGCAATTTTCCCAATCAAAATTACATAAATTAATAAGAAATTAATCCCATTTTGGCCCCTAAAATACTGTTTCTTTTACAACTTTTATATCAATGGCATTAAATGCCGAATAAGTTATGATGATCTTCTCTATAACATTTTATCCTTGACAAAATCTCGAGTGTATATGTACAATAGTGGTATAAAATCACTCAGAAAGTCTTTACTTAAAAAAAAAGTCGTAATATCATTTAATGTATTTCCTTATTCTCTTTTGGTCAAAGCTTTTATTTCCTCTAGAAAAGTTCTATAGTTACTTATACAGTAAAACCTCTATAAATTAATAATGTTGGGACCATGAAAATTTAT